>BROG01001951.1:0-20875 GCA_030159075.1 Atrina japonica | reverse complement strand
ATAATGGTTATATGGTGTCAATGCAAATGTTGAGAGAAAAATATTTTTGGTGTTGATTCCAAGTTCCTAAATGGTTTGAAACTAATTTCATTGAGTTTAAAGTTATGCAGTAAATGAGAGGTTTACATTTAAATGACTTACACATTAGAACGTGATGTGTTCTTTTGTAAAAACCGGTTTAGTTACAACTATTTTGGGATCAGTAGCTTGTTAGGACTCGTAGCCGGCTATGGTGTGATTTCGTTTTTAGAATGGACCACAACAGTATATTTTCTGTTTGAGAAACTGTCCAACAGCCAGTGATTATTTTGTCGAATTTTTCTGTATCTCAAACATCAAAAATTTATTATTTAAGGAGGCATAAGCTTTAATAAAAAAGAAATCTCCCTATTTTTACTTCAAATCCGGAAAATTTCGAGGAACTTTATTTTCGCGATGCACACGTTCTAAATTTCTTTAATGCGATGATATTTTCGTGATTTCGATTGCCAATTCCGTTAAACTATTACCATACTTTATTACACGATAATTTTAATTTCGCGAATGATAGCTGTCGCAAAAATTACGCGTGCGTAAATAAAATCCTGGCGAATAAAACCGGATTTACAGTACTATATGTACTTACGCTGATCTTCAATAGCAAAAAGGGAAAAACATAGATATTCATATTCGTTAATTCTTATGTATTTGGTGAGAACCCCAGGTTTGGCACTTTTTCAATAACAATTAGTTAACTTAACCTTAGTTATCGTATATGAATACACTAGACCCAGTAAACTTATTTTCTACACAAAACTCTATAGAAGACCTATAGGATTATGTTAAAGCTCTATCAATGGAACAAACGTGACACAGCAAATACTAGTTATTCACCTGTCTAACTATTCATGCGTCTAAACCGCCATCTTTGCATGAATTGAACTGCATGTAAACCGCTGAATCCACCCACAGAATTTGCTTTGTTTGGTTTCTTGAACTTGTTTGTAACTACTAGTGTTAAATGATAAAACCTTAACTAATTTCAAACCGATCTGATGCAATAAATTTTATGATGTACAAAACTTACAACTTGCGACCATTTTACAAAGATTTCGCTGTTGTGACTTACGATCAAATATGGTCAAGTATTTTTGACTGTCCAGATACAGAGCGTTGACCTAAGCTGTAGGAGAAAGTATTATGATTTGTTTTTGAAAATGTTGCAAATTATTAATAAACTTTCAAATTTGTGAAAATACATTAAGACTTGACTTACAGGAACGGTCTTCAAACTGTCCTAAGTCTGAAGGGGAAGAATGGTACCCTGGAGTATACAAATTTCATATTTCGCATACTTATTCATAATGAATGTATGAATTAATAGAATGAATAATCTGGTACATGTGTAGGTATATAATGGATATTTGCGTATCCAACAGTTATGCCCCTTTACAGAATTATTATTCGTTTCATCAACTGTCCTATTCATTATTAAAAACAGTCATTTATTTTCAAAACTCAGATTTTTTCTAGCTAACTTGGTAAAATGTGGTCATACGCCTATATATAAATGTATTTTTATGCTTTTATTAGTCAGTGGACAAAAGGGATAAAATGCTAAATTTTTAAAACATTTAAATCTTAAATTAGGTCACTGTAAAAATGTAGTCATCAATTTTTTTCTGTAAATGATCGATTTAGAATGTTTAACAGTTAGTTAAAGTTGTTGGTATATAGCTAAGAAAAAACACCTTGAAATATGCCAAAATTTTTAACAAAAAATTCTTTAACAGAAGACTGTGCCACCATCTGAGCTTTTGTGTGACCTTGAACATGATCTTGATCTTGACTGAGCGATGCATTACAATGAACCTTTTCTGTAAGTTTTATAATAGTATCATACACAAGAAAACGTAAATTATAATTTATGTCAAAATGTGACTTTACCCAGAGAAACAGACAGAGGACACTGAGAATGTGAAACTGTGTTTCATAGCTGACACAAAAACACATGACTTTTAAATGTTTTTTTTTTAGTTTAGCATTTAATCTTACTCTTTTGTGGACAAATTTGTATCGTTTGTCATCTTTGTTTAGATTGCAAACATCAGTTCCAGTTTATATTACTATATTGACATTCTGATCACGTGACCAGATTTAAGATTTATTACTAAGGCCTTACTACTTCTTGATAAAACGCGCACAGACCCAGCTTATAGACGATAAATTGAGCCCATGTAAGTCACAAGGAAGCCTGTATGTACCACGTAAGAATTTTAGTTTTCTGGCCGTCATAAAAATATGATACGGTACTTACAATCAGAGAAGATAACCAATTAAAGTAAATTTACAAGAAGATAATTGAAATCCCCGACTATTTACTTGATACTTTCGTGTTGTATCAAACACATACACGCATTTAATATTCCTATGTGTTACATCATATTACATTGTAATTCGTAATATATCTATCTATCTATCTATCTATCTATCTATCTATCTATCTATATATATATATATATATATATTGCGTAATTGATTATTAATTTATTTCTAATATTTATCTCTATTCGTCATTCACAGATGACTTCGAATCAAATCCAGAAGTTGGAATTGAAAAGACAATTTGAAGACGAGAAACGAAATTTAGAAAGGGAATATGAAATGAGGCTCATGGAGGAAAAGCTAAAATGGAAACAAGATTATGACAAGCAGCACAGAAGTCAAAATGTCGACTTTAATTGCAGACCAAGATACGCTACCTCAGATTTTATATTCCCGGCATCTAATTTCAATGACCAGGATTATCTTACTCAGCAAATGCATATGCTGAGGATTTCCAAGGCACAAAAACTGCACCAAAGATTCCGAAGTAGTAATGGACTGCTTGATGTCCAGTTGGAAGAATCTAGGAATTACATATCGGAACAAATGTCGAAATATAGGATTGAATTGGAGGCTAAGCTACGGCAAGATTTGGATAATGAAGTACGAAAACAAATTGAAATTGAAGCTCATGTGAAAAAGGAAAATCTATCGAAAGAAAGCGAGCGAGAACTCCGAAATGAAGTAGAAAGAGAACAAGAATCGATTCGCAAACGTATCCTTAAAGATATAGAAGCCTCAATCAGAGAAAAAATGAAAAATGAGGCTAGAATTATCGAGAATAAAATTAGATGTGAAGTTGTAAGCAACATAAGGAAACAAGTAGAAAACAATTCACCGAAAATAGAAAGCAAAATTCGTCAAGAAAAAGAGGAGGAATTACGATTAAAATTGCAAGAAACTTTCAAAGAATTCGAACAAACTTTCACACAAAAAACGAAGGATGATATCAAACACCGCGTCCAAAAATACTTTAAAAACTATGAGAAACAATGCCGAGAATCTGCTGCTGCGGACGTGGTTGCGAATGTTAAGAAAGAATTTGAAGATGGAAAATATTATAAGCAAGTAAAGGAACACAAGAAGAAGAAAATAAGAATGAAAATAAGAGAAGAGTTACCGGAAATGGAAAATAAAATAAAATGTGAGACAGAAGAAAAATTAAGGAAGAAACTGGAAAGTGAAATACTTGATATGGAAAGCAAAATGAGAAAGGAAAAGGAAATTGAAACACGGGCAAAAGTCCAGAAAGACACGCTTAAAATGATTGAAACACTCAAAATTGAGCAAGAGGAAGAAATAAAAGAAAAAGTAGAGGAACGAAGAAGAGAAATTGAGAAGAGAATTGAAGAGGAAGTAGAGAAAAAGAAAAGAGAAACAGAGGAGAGGTATCGACAAGAAATGGAAAAAGAAATTGAAATACGGGAAAAACTTCAGAATGACACAAGGAAAAAAATTGAAGCATTCAAAATTGAACTAGAGGAAGAAATGAAAGAAAAAGTGGAGGAACAGAGAAGAGAAATAGTAAAGAGAGGTGAAGAAGAAGTAGAGATACAGAAAAGAGAGACAGAGGAAATAGTTAGACAAGAAACAGAAAAGGAAATTGAAATACGGGCAAAAATTCAAAATAACGCAAGAATAATTGAAGCATTCAATGTTGAACAAGAGAAAGCAATGAAAGCAAAAGTAGAGAAACGGAAAAGAGAAATAGAGAAGATAATTGAAGAAGAAGTAGAAAAACAAAAAAGAGAAATAGAGGTGAGAGTTAGACAAGAAATGGAAACTGAAATTAGACAAAAAATTTATAGGGAAGAAAGATACGCTTTTGAAGATAAAACCAGAGAAAGTCTGAACCAAGAAATCCGGAATCAAATGGAAAAGGATATTCGAAAAAACCTTGGAGATGAGGAAGAGGAAATCAGAAAGAAAATAAGAGAGGAGATGATGGATTTGATCCATAATGATATGAACAAAGAAAACCAAAAGTTACGAGAAAAAGCCCGGAAAGAACTAGAGGAGGACATAAAATCTGACATGCTAAACAACATGGCTGAAATAGAAAAAGAAGTCAAAGACAGAATTATGAATGAAATTAGAGAAAAATTTCTGAGAGACGAAAATGGAAAATTATCAGAAATGGAAGCTTTTATTAGAAAAGAAATGGAGTTGGAAATAAGAGACAAAGTCAACTTTCAGTTCAAAACGTTCGAGGAAGAGCAGAGATCTAGAAGAAAAACGGAAATTTTAGATAACATAGAAACGGAAATGAAATCTTTTGAAGGAAAGAAAAGGAAAGAACACGAATCTTTGAAGGAAAGAAAAACTGAAGATTTAAACAGGCAAACTGATGCTGGAATTGCAGACTTCGGGAACCACCTCGGACTTGAACGCATGGACGCAAATCTTTTGAAAGGTAGTGGTGGAATTCCAGACTTCGGGAGAAATATCAGCCTAGACCGCAAGGATGCTAATATTTTTAAGAGTGATGGTGGAATTACAGAATTCGGGAAACATCTTGGACTACAACGCAAGGAAGCTAATTTTTTTAAGGGTGATGTTGGAATTCCAGACTTAGGAAAAAATCTCACATTAGACCGCAAGGAAGCTAATATTTTTAAGAATGATGGTGGAATTGCAGACTTTGATAAACATCTCGGACTAGAACGTAAGGGAGGTAATCTTTTGAAGGATGCAGACTTTGGGAAACAATTCAGACTAAAACCCGAAGAAGCTAATCTTTTGAAGGTTGATTTAGATTTACCAAAGTATGGAAGATTGGTAAAAAAGAAAAGCAATGCACTTCCCACAAGACTGATGCCAATTAACTCTATGGGAAGCAAAGAAAAGGTAAAACAGAAAGATAAAAAGGAATTAAAGAGGATGACAAAACTGAATTCAATAAAGCAGATTCCTGGCCATTTTGAGGATAAGTCTGAGTTGGATTCTAACAAGAAGGCAGAAAATAAAGTTAGAATTGGCGGCGATAATATCTGTAAAGACGAAGTCTCTGTACATTCATGGGATGAAGTGTGTGCTGCTGAGACAAATGAAAGACCCCATATTCCTAAAAAACAATTGCTCAACATTTTGAAAAGGGAAAGTCAGTTGTGCAACAAGGAACATCCACAGAAGGAAAATACTCCAAATAAGATTTTAAGATTTCCAGACCAAAAGAAAGAATTAAAATCTGGATTTGCCAAAAAGTTAGGCCCAGAAAAGATATTCGGAGACGAGGCTCTATACAACTCACGGGATGAAAAAAATTATGGCTTTATAAGCAAGGATCCGAAAACTCGCATGAGAGGCCAATTGAACATGGAGAAAAATAATGTATTTTCTCAAAAACCTGTTCTTGATAAAGTGGCAAAGAAACCCCAAAAGAGAGAAGACAGCGACATCGACTCATGTGAGTACAATTGTCCAATGTTGGATTCAGATGAGGACATGCGGCAAATGGTACGTGGGCGAAGAAATGATATGGATGACGATTTTGCTTAAAGTTTGATGAAATCGTTTATATTTTTTAACTGTCAGCCTAAGCTGTAGCTTGACCTAGGGAAAACAAAAAATGAAAAAATTTAAGAAACCTTTAATGTGTAATGACCATTCGGTTGCAGAATACTGTTCAAAATAAAAGCCTGACCTATACAGTTTCCAAATGTTCGTATTCATGAATGATAAATGTATAAATGATTTACTTGATCATTAATGGCATGGTGCTTGTCCACCATTAGGAAAACATATGCGATATTTTTATCAGATATAATACGCAGGAAAAGGGCAAAGTAGAATAATTTCTACAATATTACTTATATTGTTCCGTTCTTACAAAGTACAAATGAAAGTAGAAATTTTGATTTGCTTTTGTATCTCTATAAATATATATAGAGAATATAAATAAAATTTTGTATGTTATGGATGAGTTGAGTATTTGATTTGTCTTCAGTCTCCTTCTTCGGGGAGTTTTAAACTTCAGAGGAATTCACATTGGTAAGCAGAAGGTCGGAGTAATTTTATTTACAACAGATATGGCTCTAACAACATTAACTGGCATATCCGGGTTCTTTAAAACAGCAAGAGTGGTTAGAACACCGCGCTTTGAACCATGAACTATTTTACTATCTGTCAGCACAGGTTCGAGGTACGCCGGAACATAAGCTGATTTATTGGGAATTTTTACCAGTTTACTTGCGAAAGATCAAGCACATTGTAACCGGGTCCTATCCTCCACCGTATAACTGGGAACTTCTTAATTGCGACGTAAAATACAATTCAAATTTATTAACAGTCCTGTCAATTTCTTAATTTTTAATGCCAAGTTCTGATTGCTTCAATATGTTTGTGTCGAAGCTAACCTGTCAACATTGGAATGGTTTAATTTAGACTCCTTTTGAAGTGCTTTCCGACATTTGCCATTTTATTATGGTCGCACTATAGTGCTTGTTACTTCATTCTGCATAATGTATGAAAGTGTCGGACGGACATTCATTATTTTTGCATTATAAAGTTATATATATATATATATATAATATATTATATATATATATATATATATATATATACATAATATATAGATATATAATATAGTATATATATATTTATATATATATATATATATCATAGTAACTTTTTGCCTAATATTTCTACAGTGCATCAACACATACATATACCTAAAAGATAGAGTAGATACCTATAAACTGACCATTCAAAATAACCTTCATAACAATACTGACCCTTATCTTCCAATTACACACAAATGTCCACTCGTAATTCATTAACACCCTCCTGGAATGAACATGATCCCATAATATTTTATAAATGAATAAAATAGCTTTTGAGAAGTTTAGACTTTAAATGGAGCTGTGTGATCGAAATATGACTTCAGTATAAAATAATCAACCCGTAACCTAGACTTCAAAACAACACAGCTGAATTTGACCTTAATTTTAGAAAATAAATGGAAATATAAGATTTTTGTGCCCGTGTACAACTCTTAATTTTAATTGTATATCAAGTACAAGTAGTCAAACAAACAAAAACAAACAACTAAAAAAAACGAAATACATCTTTATATCTAATCATTTAATGCTTTTCATTATCTGTCACCAGTGCCAAAATACGCTATCAGTGGAGCTTGGTTACGACGGGTAAACCAATGGTAATGTTGCAAATCGTTTCGATGTACGTTCGGGGTAGTTTTCCAAGTGACAGTCTCATTGATTGAATTATTCACGTGGTTGAGTACAATGGGTTTGTGGACAGCCCACTCCCGTAATGGCCGGATTAGTAACAGCCTAGATATAACAGGGTTTATACACGCATCGGACCAGAGCAACAAGATACAGAAGAGTCGGTGTAACAACGAAAAGTGACCCCCGTAGAATATTGACATGAGGGTCAAATGTCTACGTAGAAAAATTACCCCGGGTCAATATTCTACGACAGGTAGGGTCATTTTTCTACCGTAGAAAACCCTTCCAGACCAGTAACTCTACGACTCCACTCACGTTGAAAAATGACCCCCACAGAAATTTGACCTACTTTTTATATCCATTATATGATAAAACCTTTGGAAATGAGATATAAAAAGCGTTAAATCCGGGGTAGGCAAGAGTCGGCGAAGGCCTAGAGATAATTGCGTCTTTTAATTTGTTTTATACTTTCAAATGTATGTTGAGGAGGACGCAAAAGTATATTCCCCTTCTTTAACGCCACTTCTTAATACTTCATAGAGCGTCATATACGATGTATGTGGTATGTTTTTTGCTTGCATCACAATGAGTATGTATTATTGAGTAAGTATGTAAGTATAAATTCATGATATTATATATATATATATATATATATATATATATATATATAATATATATATATATCTATATATATATATATATATATAATATAATATATATAAACAGAGAATCTTGCCTCAAACTTTAATGCAGATTAAACTATTACTGAGGGGTATCATATCTTGATCTTTTTGCCACAATTTTGTCCTCCAAATCCTCCCACTCTCACAATGAATTAAAGACATTTTGGATCTATTTCCTCTCTTATACTTTCTAACCTTTTTACTTGATGAGGAAAATCTTTGAACTTCAATACGTATACGTATTCTGCTTATTCCAAAAGAGTCAGTTTCAGAGTCAACCAGTACAGCTTCTAGCATTCTTCTGGAAATATACTGGTGGTATTTTTTTTGGGGGGACGAAGCTCTTTATGTAGACCTATGGTGTTCTGGTGTAAATATCCTCTGTGACATCTTATACAGGTTCGTAGTGGTTTCCGACATTACTAATAAAAATGCATTTTCCCTGTGATACGTTTCTTTCCTCATGTACGGGAGGGTACGGCAGCCAGATGAAATTATGGTTGTTTTTGACATTCGTCCCATGCTTGCAATAAACAAAGATTGTTGTATTGCAAATCGTAGCGAATGTATGAATTTCTGTATCGGTACCCCAGGATCCTTCTTTTTCCAATTTCGAACGTTTCAAATATCGTTTTGGATCCGCTTCCATGGTTTGCAATACATGTATATTCTTCTTCATAAAGTCAACAACTTTATTTCGGACGTCATTGTGATAGGATTATGCCGCAAATAAAATATAACTGAATGTTCTAAATAAGCAATTGCCATCTCCTCTCATACACACTGTCACTGTTGGAATAGAATTTGCATTTACGTGCCGTCTCGCACCGTTTTGAGAGCATTCCTTACGTGGTGACCAAACTGTGCAGCGTTAATGTCTTGCCACTCATTATCTAAAAAAGAATGTGATACCTGGGTCCGGCACCATAACACTCAAGAATTACTTAATTCTAAAAATTTTACTCAGATTTGGCTAATACTTAAATCTGATTGGCTGAGAACGGCAAGCTGAGAAAATTATCTGACGTGAGTAAATTCTCAAGTTTTATGGTGCCGGGACCTGGATTCAGTTTTATTGGTAACTTCAACTCCCGAAATCTTCCGGTTTTTCAATGGACGCGACATGGCACTATTTTTAGTTGATCCAGTGTCTTACTCTTTGGGGAAATTCTTTGTTTTGTCATCTTTTGTCTGCGTTTCATCTGGTTTTCCATGTGTTTCAACAGACTTTCTTCTTATTTCATCATCTTTTGATTCATTTGTAAATTGTAAAGTTTTAACCAATTTCTATTTACTGCGCATTTCAGTCCCTGCAAGGTGTATGTTCCCTTCTTGTTAATGGCTTCAACTTTGTAAGGACCGCTCCATAATTTGTCTAGTCCCCCCTTTCCGGGTTAACTTTCTGGAGTTGTGGAGCAAAACTCTACCTCCGGTCTGCAAAGTTTTCTTCTTTATGCTCTTATCGTGACGCTTCTTTTGTTTCTTTTATGCTTGCTTAATATTTTCTGCTGCGTCTTAACTTTCACAAGATAGCTTGATGAATGCGTTAGAGTGCTGTTTCAAAAAGTCCTCAAAGTTTTCATTCTCTGATGTTGATGAAGTAGGGAAACCCAGTTCAATAGGTAATCTGACTTCGCCACCATACACCAGAAAGAACAGCGTTTTCTTCGTTGTCTCGTGTTGTGCAGTTCTGCAGACAAAAAGCATAAATGGAAGTTTTGTATCCCAGTCAAACGAAAGAATATAGCATAGAACAAAAGGTTCGATTGTAGCGCTCCGTATGCCCTCCTGTTTGCGGATGATAAGGGGACGCGATTCGATGTTCAATTCCATAATCTGAACAAACAGCATCGTTGAGCTCATTGCAAAACTCTCGGCCTATAATGATTTCTGGTACTCCATGATCCGCAATGAACTTGTATAAACTGTTTACGATTGTTGAAGCCTTCTTATCTGCAATAGCTTCTACCTCCACCCATTTCGTCAAATATTCCGTGAAAACAAGAAATTACTTATTAACTAGAATGAAAGAAATGTAACGCAACTAAAATTAAAGGAAAAAATGTAACTACATGTATGTTCCTACATAGCCAAATAGCCCCTTTATCTTATGAACACATCGGTCTGTATGGTGTTTTAATGAATTACAACAGGGGGGGGGGGTATATTAATCTACAATAGCGTAAATAACAACAGACCAGGTACCTGTATTTTAAGAGACATTGACCGACATTTTTAAAAACTCAATTTCAATTTGAACTATATACACAAATGCATGTATATCGGGATCTTGAAAATTTGTTAATATATTAAAATGGCAGAAACAAATCTTCGAACCCCTTTTTGTTTGTTTGTTTGTTTTTTTTTTTTTCTTCTTTTTTATTTTATTTTTTGGGGGGTTTATTTGTTTTGTTTTTGGGTTTTTTGTGTTTTTTGTTGTTTTTATTGGTTTTGTTTTGTTTTGTTTATGATAGGCTGAACTCTTCATCGTACCGAATGTATTTGTTTAAAAAAAATTCTAGTCTGCCCTGGATCCGAAAACAAAGTATGTGTAGACATTTTACTCCCAATATCATTTGATATTGTGTATTATTTCAGAGCACATACAATGCATGGTAGATTCAGAATCTTCGAATGGGGGGACACATGTGAAAATCAAGTATTTCAGCCATTTCGGGTGCCAAATCTTATGTTTTTTTAATAATGTCATTTGGATTTTTTTTTGTCGAAAGGGGGGGGGGCTGGACACCCTCTAAATCTGCCACTGATAGGTAAAAAAGTCCATATTCTTGAGTGGGACGTTAAACAACAACAAATAAACAAATATCGCGATGCCGGAAAAAAATATATATTTCCAAAATAAGGTCGTCGATAGCCTATTTCATCTTTGACTCCTGGTTCCACTCATGAACTTCCCAGTGTCCAACATGAGCGCTGTGATTATATCTTGTTATATGGATTATGTTTGATACCTTCTTTCGTGTTGTAATATAATAATTTGTTTGTGATCCAGATTAACACCTTTTTTATGTTCATATACGCTTGTACTGTTCTAAAAATCGGGCTCGCGGTAACACCAATAATTTTATATTTATTTCATGTCAATCGTGCGGGAAAAAGAAACAAACAGAAAATGATTCACTAATGTTGAAAATGAAGTGTATTATACCTGGAGTTAATATCAAAGGTGAAATTTGATCAGATGAAAATATTTGCTATGGCTTTGTTTGGAAAGTGAAATATGTTTAGTTCACAGTGAATTACATACATGCATTCGACGTTCCACCCACACGGCCACAGGCACTTGTTTCTGTCAAGGGGGGGGGGGGGTGTCGATAATTACGTATGTCTTGACTTTGTTCCGGTATTTACCTCATTACAGCCCAGGAAAAGCTATGTAAATTATTTGTGTATCAATATTTCAGATTTTCAGGTTCCCGTGCTTGAGGATAGGGGTTAGTCTAATGAATACAGGTCAATTTGTCCTAAAATCCAATTTGTCCAAAATTTTTTTGAAATTGTAAGTGTACTGTATGATTTTATGATGAAAATGAGAAATATTTTATTTATTCGAGTAATTGATGATTTCTTATCATATACCATTAACTTTGAGGGAATAAATGATACAAATACCCACAAAAATATAGACGACATTATAGAAACTAATTACTAATTCTTTCTTGATGTCATTTTCCGGGAATCTGTGTCATTTGTTCCTTCAAAGTTACAGGACTGCAGTTATCGTGAAAGGGTCTATTGCATTGTTTCTTTGGGTAGAGGTAAATACCGAAATGTACCGAAGTGTACATGAAATACCGAAATGTACCACAAAAAGGTCAAAATGGACGGTAAAGCTACTAAAAAAAGGCATGCTATTTTGAGACTATAGACACATTTTTATTTACCCGAATTAATATCAAATCAAAATATTTTAGTATAATAACAGAAATATACCGAAATGTACATGAAATAATGAGATGTCCATAAAACACAGAAATGTATCAATACAGTGTCAAAATTAAGGGTAAGGCTGCAGAAATACAATAAATTTTGAGACAACTAACATATTTTTACTCGGTTAGACTAATGCCAAACCCAAATATTTGATTATATTAGCACAGTAACCCAATAGCAACCATACACTTTGCCGTGAAATGCAGGCCATACCTCGTAAAATGTATGTGCATTTCGGTATATTTCCGCTATTAAGCGTCAATAGTCTCCATATAGCATACATTTTAGTAGTTTTACCCTCAATTTCGACATTTACCCCCTACCATGTTTCTTTCACATCACTTAAATGCATTTCATAATGATTTTGATAACCCATGGTCTTGTTTGTTAGCAATGAAAGTAAATTGTCTTTGAAATCTGATAACCCATATCTTTACACAAATGAATTATGCAGTGAGTGTGTGTGTGTGTGTGTGTGCATGTGCACATGTGTGTGTGTACCAGTTATTATAAATTGGGCAAGATTTATAAAAAATTTTAAAGCAGCCATGTAAAAAATTTCATTTGATTAAGTGTTTCCCTATAGAATTTAGCATATGTTTTGTATACCGGGTAATTGTTAGCTATTTTTGAGATACAAGAGTTTAAAAATGTAAAACATTTTATTGAAATATGTTACGGTAATATTAGTTATTAATTATTGTTATGTTGATAAATAATTAATCGTGCATACAGGTTCTTGCCAATTGACCAAAACTCCTTGTAACTTTTAAATTATTTATTCTCTCCATGTAATTTTAATAATGTAAGAAAAAAAGTTGAAAACATAAAAAACAAAGAAAAGAAGTTGAACAAATCATGTAAATTAAAACATTTTCAAAAATGATTGGACAAATTGACCAAAATAAAAGTGGGACAAATCGGCAAACAATTAGGACAAATTGACCAGACCCCAGATTGCTGATGCCAATGGACCAATGCTTGCCACGTTTCCCCCATAAATAGGGAGACTCCCTATTTTTATGTAAAATTTTGATAATTTTTTCGAGAAAAATGCATATCTCAACTATGAAAAATTTTGATTTTCCTGTTAATTCTTACTATTCTCGCTAAAATTCTCCCATGAATGCATATATCTCCCTCAGAAATTTTGTTTTTAATTTTTCTATTATTGTATATTCTTACTAAAATTTAGATATTTAAAAATCTCCCCCCATGAAAATTTTTCAAGGTTGGGAAGTCTCTGGACCTGATATACTGGTTGGGAAGTCTCTGGACCTGATATACTAAGTACAGTCAAATATTTAGAGATCCTAGGCCAATTCTATCAATAAGTCCTAAGTCATGAGGTATTTGATCATAAGTGCCCGACTTGATTTGGTTGTACATGTAAGTCACAAGTCCTAACTCTTTGTAAAATGATGACAAGTCCTAAGTGTGTTCTTAATACTAAGTCTGAGACTTGAGACCTTTTGTAAAACGGGCCCATTCAGCCCATGCATGTTGATGACAGTCTGTTTTCCCTTATGTGCTTGTACAATATACTCATTTATATACAGTGAACCCGCTTTACAACGACATTCATTATAACGGAATATTCGGTATCCGACAAGAATTGCTCGGGAACAAACGAACATGTACACAAAAAGTACTCATTACAACGGAATATTCGGTATCCCACTCCGACATTAGATTCCGGGAACAAATAAACAAAACTCAATGTAAATAAACTCTTTACAATGACGTAACATAGAACCCACCAGCTGATCTGGCTATTTTTATCATTCTTGATTTTCTTCACGGTTGAGTTCATAGGTAAAAATAATTGCAAATAAAACAATTACACCGTCAATTGTTTTCTAATCTCCCCTGATAGGTGATGGCCTAGGTGTCAACAATTAGCGCTTGAATCACCCTTACCTGTCCGTCAGTAGGCCTAATGTTTATAAACCATCAGTAGGTTTCGTTTCAACTGAACTGACAGGAAGTGAAATACAAGCTGGGTACAAATTGAAAATATAAGATTGATAAATAAAGAATAAAAAATACACATCGTTGACAAGTTCCGTTAGGCTACATGTTCGTTTCGATGTGGTTACAAAATGGCGGTTCTTTAAATTATTTCAGTGCTTGCGATAGCAGTAGACATTTTACTAAAACTTTATTTATGAAACGCATTTTAAAGAGAATTGTATCAGAAATCTCTGCATTTTTTTCATTTTACCATTAAAGTGTCTAAATCGGAATCTGGAGATATACTATTACATTCGGGCATTTTTACATGATTCATACATTTTACGTCATCACTGATTTATGACCGATTTAATGAATAAATAATTGTGCATCGATGTTAACAAGATTAACTTGCATAAATTTTATTTATATATTTTCATAGAGATTTTAATATTGTTTTAAGTTTATTTATTTACATTTACAAACATATGCGTAAATGATACTCAAGGGAGCTAAATATGAAATGCCCTACACATCAAATTCATTACAGTGACAAATTCGATATAACGTCATTCCTACATGGGAACAAACATGGTCGTTGTAAAGAGGGTTCACTGTATGTACCCCAGATAGCCTGGGAATAACACCCATATGTACCTCATTTATATATGTACCTTGGCTATATTGGGAATAACACCCATATGTACCTCATTTATATATGAACCTTGGCTATATTGGGAATAACACCCATATGTACCTCATTTATATATGAACCTTGGCTATATTGGGAATAACACCCATATGTACCTCATTTATATATGTACCTTGGCTATATTGGGAATAACACCCATATGTACCTCATTTATATATGAACCTTGGCTATATTGGGAATAACACCCATATGTACCTCATTTATATATGACCCTTGGCTATATTGGGAATAACACCCATATGTACCTCATTTATATATGAACCTTGGCTATATTGGGAATAACACCCATATGTACCATCATTTATATATGAAACCTTGGCTATATTGGGAATAACACCCATATGTACCTCATTTATATATGAACCTTGCTATATTGGGAATAACACCCATATGTACCTCATTTATATATGAACCCTTGGCTATATTTGGAATAACACCCATATGTACCCTCATTTATATATGAACCTTGGCTATATTGGGAATAACACCCATATGTACCTCATTTATATATGTACCTTGGCTATATTGGGAATAACACCCATATGTACCTCATTTATATATGAACCTTGGCTATATTGGGAATAACACCCATATATGTACTTCATTTATATATGTACCTTGGCTATATTGGGAATAACACCCATATGTACCTCATTTATATATGAACCTTGGCTATATTGGGAATAACACCCATATGTACCTCATTTATATATGTACCTTGGCTATATTGGGAATAACACCCATAAGTCTGGTGAAATCTATCTGATAACTGGTCCAAATGACCAGTAATTTTCCATTTTATTTCAACTGTGTATATATACAGACCAGTAAAAAAATGTCTTTGACCAGTGAAATTTCTTTATTCACTGGTCTGGTTGACCAGTAATTTTTTTTTTATTTCAAAATGTCTGCTCATGCATGTAATGATGTATGTACCTCTGCTATCTTTGGTCTTTTGGACTATATTGCACACATACCTTACATCTATTTAATTACATTTTTTCATTTCTAGTTTTTGGACGAGCTATTCATTCATTGTCAAAGATCGGCGATGAACTGTATGTTGAACCTATGGAGCATGGGGTTAGTAAGAGAATTTGAGAAAGTTTTTCCTGGTTAGAGCAGCCAAATTTGTTTTAGTTTTTGTTTATACATTTTTTTATATTTACATGTTCTCATATTCGCCCTATGTTAAGACTTATTTCTGTCATACTTGCATATCGGAAATTGATTCCCCTAGTGATCTGCGGCGCTACATACATTATGTATGAGACTTCACAATGATTCTGTCGGCAAGGTAGCGCCCTGTTACCCCTTAGAGATCAAATGAGTGCGCTTTTGATACCTCACTGCTATTTTAAACTTTATTATTGAAATATGTTTAAATGAAATTTGAAAATGTATTTTTAATTCATAAAGTAGAAAATTAAAAAATAACGTTATGGACTATTTTATTATCCATCATAGAGATATCGTAAGTTGTTGCTATCCACCTTAGCAACATGAAATAAATGTCCATGCAATGGAAAAATATGTCAAATACATGTAAATATAAGGTTTGAATTGCATTTTTATTGCATTTATGTTTTTATAAAGGAAATTGGTATAGGGGCATTTTCAACATGAAGCACTACTTCTACCATAAAAATGCAATTCAAACCTTATATATCTAACGATTTTTTTTAAAGAAATCAAATCTCATCAGGACAATTCAAGCTACTGACCAGGAGGCCTCCATCACTTCATGGTCAAGTGGTTAGAGCATTGCGCTTTAAATTATGAAGTCTCTCACTTCCTGTCAGCGCATGTATGAGTCCCGCTGGAACCTAAGTTGATTTTTGTGAGAAAGTTTGCCAGTTTACTTGCGAAAAGCCAGTGGTCACTTCCCAGGTACATTGTAACTGGGTTCTCTCCTCCACCATTAAAAACTGGCCACCACTATATAACTGAAAAAAAATGTTGAGTGTGGCGTAAAACACTATTCAAAATTTAAAAAACCTAGTGACCATTATTTCATCAGGACAATTTAACCTATTGACCATTCAACCTAGTGACCATTCAAACTAGTGACCATTATCTCATCAGGACAAAAGTTCCAAACTTTTAGCATTCAGTGCTATTCTGAGAATTTTGATCAGTGTAACCTGTCTTGACAGATCATCCCATCAGCCATTGAAGACGAATGGTTAGAGCATCACACTTTAAACCATGAAGTCTCTCACTTCTGGTCAGCACAGGTTGGAGTCCAGCTGGAACCTAAGTTGATTTTTGTGAGAAAGTTTGTTAGTTTACTTGTGTAAGGCCAGTGGTCTTTTCCCGGGTAAGTTGTAACCAGGTACCCTCCTCCATTTAAAACTGGCCGCCAACACATAAGCGAAAATTTGTTGAGTGTGGCGTAAAACAGTAGTGTTTAGAAATAAAATTTTTCAAAAAAAATCATCGTAAAAAGTGATTCCAATGTGACTGTTCTATTTCAGTTAGCTCTAAGAACAGTCAACTCATCTAGATCAGCCTACGCATGCTTTCTGTTTTCTTCTACTTTCTTTCAACTTTACGATGATGGAATCGGAGAGATTTCCTCACAAGACAGTGAAGAAGACTCAGTAAGATGCAAGATTGCCATGAAGGTTTGTTTTTTAAATGGCACAACTCGCTCATCCCTAAATAACATATAGACTAACCAATGCCGGTTGATATAGGGTTGAGTTCATTATCATTCTTGGGGTGGTTTGGTTGTTTATTTGTTTTTATGAAATTTATTAGCTCAATCACCCTTAAACACAAATGGACTAACCAAATGCCAGATGATATAGGTTCGAGTTAATTGTTCTTCAGGGATGGTCGAATTGCTTGCTGTCATGTTACGGTAGTTTATTGTGTTATGGGTCAGAATTATCCTAAAGTATGCCAGCAAAAATCAAGAACATAGTAAAGTAAATTTATAAATTTATTAACAATAACAAAATAAAAACTTATTCTAAATGATGGTTTACAATAATAAGAGTCACAACTAAAAATATCAATGTCCATTGTTGTTCAGTTTCTACAGCCAGAGATCCAATCAGAATGTAATATTAAAAGCAATCCATTCGAATACACAATGGATTCCAATTCGTATGTAATATTGATGTGCACTACTTTCTCATGACTTAAGATAAGATGTGGTCTTCTCTCGTATAAAGTGGTCATAAAAATAGTCTCAGATACTCTCCCTTGTTCTTACCTGTTCTAAATTTGATCTGCCTAGAGATCTGGTCATCTATCAGTATATATACCTTAGTACAGTGCCAGAAAATACTAGATCAGGAATGATCAAGAAATGACCTTTCTAGTACATTCATGTTTACAATGGAAATTCCCTATGGCTAAATCAAGTAACATGATGACATGGTTAGAAAGACCTTGAAACAAAACACTAGCAATTAATATTCCAGATAGGTCCAGATGTACTAAGTCCAGCAAGTACTAATAAAAAGTAAACAAGCACCCATCAATTCTCACAACAATTATAACATTTGTCGTACCATTGACGTTTCTCATTCTTGTTTAAGCGAGTTTGAGTTTCTGATTATTAGATAAATATGGGGAAATTTGCAAGTCGGATCTTTGAAATTCAGTGGTATTTAACCAGGTATGTTTTTACTGAGTTTCCTCTTCCACATTGAAGTCTGACTACAACCATATTTAACTGAAAATAAGTCATTTAATGCCAAAAAAAAAGAATTGCAATATATAACTTATTTGAATACAAGGTATATGTTTGTTTGTGTTTTTTTTTTAAACCATGCCCCAGAATTTAAAGTTCAGGGGCCCGTTTTACGAAAGGTCGTAAGTCCTAAATCCTTACTTTTAGTCCATGGCAACGCATTGCTGATTGGTCAGTCCCATGACAATTGGGGCTAAGACTTAGGATTTAGGACTTTAGACTCTTTGTAAAATGAGTCCCAGGAGCATATTATTTTCAGTCTGTCTGTTTTCCTTTTTGAAACATTCTGTCACTTAACTGTCATAATTTCGCTTCTGGAATTTTAACAAATTTTGATGGTTTATATCAGAGAAATATGTGAGTCTCATTAAAACCAAGGTTCACGATAAATCTGCCAGAGTTTTGAGTCTATAAAATCATCATAAATGGCTTGACTCCTAGTGCCATAGTATTTTCCAAACACATCTTGTTTATCTGTTGTAAAAGAAAAAACCTGCAAATAAAACAAAAACAAAACACAAAATCTACTGTAAGGTAAATTCCCACAGATTGAAATTGATTAAGTGTCATTCACTTATAGTCTACGTCACATTAAATTAAAAAAATTTTATGTTATTTTGTAAAACAACCTATTATCAAAATAAAAACATTTTACTGATATCGATGAAAAACGAAAAACTACATCCTTTATCTTTTCATGAGATAGTTCAATTTGTTTGTTTTGTTCAATTTGAGCCGGCCTGGCTCAATCGGTAGCATGCTCGACTCTTGATTTTGAGTTCACGTCCAACCGGTGCCAGGTTGGTTTCCTGTCCTTCGGATGAGACAGTAAAAATCTATGTCCTGTGTCACAGTAGGTGTCGGCACGTTAAAGAACCCTCATTGCTCAGTGATCATAGACAAACTCACGATTAAACTTCTCATGTCTTTCTGAAACTTCGTAAATATAAGTTTTTATATTCACTGGTATTTCATTTCAGGATATTGTCTATAATCGCAAATATAGCGAAATTAAATCCCCCACAAATACAAGCAACTATACAGTATTTAAAATTGATTGTTTGTACTATAAATACTATTAGTTTTGCCTGAGTACACGTATCTTTGGATGATTTAATTTTTGTACATGTAACATGCCTGCAGAAACGTGTGTGTGTGTGTGTGTATATATATATATATATATATATATATATATGTGTGACAATGTTATGGATATATATATATATATATATATATATATATGTGTGACAATGTTATGGATATATATGTACATGTATGTCTTTGTTACCAACTTAGTATGTTTTTAACATTGATTTGCATCTTGATGCAATTCAGCTAATCATATTTGACAAAGGACTTTCCTTTCAGGACTTTCAGACTCTTGATTATTTGATTAGCAAAAACCCCTAAACCATCGTACAATGACTTAGACTGTAGTTTGAGCCTTCGAGATATGATATTGGCATTGTATATTGTCTTTTTTTTCAGTCTTGCCTTACAGTTTTCAAGTCCATGGCAAATATTGAAAAGACGGTGGAAAGGTGTCAGATTGTTTTAAACATGGAGAAAGCCAGACTGATCTTCAAACTCCACTGTAAACATGGTATGTTTTTCTCATGATTTTTACATTGGCGTGTACCCATTAAGGAATCTCCTGACATTTTTGTTCCCGACATTTGATAGAGGCTGATAGTCCAGATTAGTATTTGGTTTCCAAGCGGAATGATTTCACAGATTTAAACTTTAACGCTGAAAAATTCCGGAAAAGTATGGTTTTGGGGTTATGTTTGGTCAAGTAAAATTTTTGCTTTAGACACTTGATAGTCATGTGATTTGTAAGATAGCAGAAGTATGTTAACTTGTGGAAGCCTGGTGGTCTCTTCCTGGGTACACTGTAACCAGATCTGGTGGTCTTTTCCTGGGTACATTGTAAACAGATCTGGTGGTCTCTTCCCGGGTACATTGTAACCGGATTTTGTGGTCTCCTCCCGGGTACATTGTAACCAGATTCTGTTCTCCACCATTGAAAATTGGTCCCCACCATATGACTGAAAAATTGTTTAGCTTGTCATAAAACGTTATTCAAAATTCAATTTCAAATTCATTTCTCGAAAGGTCATGAAATGGTAATCAGCAAACGTTCATCGTAAATAAAATCAAATGTTCTTTGAAATAAAACCCTTTCGTGAAATTCTGCCCTGGATCTTTTTACCTTTGTTGAGACTTTAAAAGTAAAGAATTGGGTCATATTAGAAATATTATAAATTAAATGAAGAGTTTCTCAAGTGATTTATTTACTGATATTTGATCT
>BROG01001950.1:0-20882 GCA_030159075.1 Atrina japonica | reverse complement strand
ATACCATGAAGTCTCTCACCTCTATTCAGTATTGGTCTCTGTGTCTGAGTGGTTAGAACATCACAGTTTAAACCATATATTCTTTTACCTCTAGTCAGTGTCGGGGCCCCTTTGGCTGAGTTGTTATAGCATCACACTTTAACCCATGAAGTCTCTCACCTCTAGTCAATGTAGGACCTCTGTGGTCAAGTGGTTAGAGTATCACACTTTAAACCATTCAGCTTGTTGACAATTTAGTGTATAATACACATATTTGAAAAAAAAATAAAAATAAACAAATTATATGATTTCGACGGCTACCATATAACTGAACATTGTTGAGTATGGCGAAAATATTCAAAAATAAAAGAATGATGAGTTTTAAAGTATCTGTATTTCAGTTAGCTCAGCTGATATGTAATTTGAATTCCTGATTATAATTTATGTGTATGGAGGGTTGATGGAATTGAATAAGAATTCTGAAAAGTTTTCACAGTACATGTAGTTAACATTTTTGAATTTTTATAATTAGTGAAAGTAAAGGAAAATTGTTAAATAAATATTCATCGAAGTTTGTGTTATTATATTTTAGAGATGTCTGCTGTTTTGAAATTTCGACATTCCCTAATTAGGAAGAATTTGTTACCTCTCATCATGGAAGTCCGGAATACAGACATTCCAGCTTTTTGAAATCGTTTAAAAAAGGACCACCCACTGGGAAAATATACAATAGAGATTAGTGCGGAGTTTTAAAAAGCTTTCGGGTGAGAGTGCACCCTGAAACTGATTATTATAATAAATTTTACAAGCTTGTAGACAGTACGAGAATCACCCACATATTTGCAGTTTGTGTTTGAAATTGGTTGGATCATCTGAAGATAAACAAATGTCTACTACTATTACAGACTGGGCAAAAAATAAAAAGTATGATTTAGAAACCCATGCTAAAACTGAGGACAGACATCAATCCGCTTGCATTGCTATCAATATTGATGGGGTAGTATGTTTTCATGTTGGTCTTGGCAAATGTATCCACCATAGTATACATTACCTGCTTCTATGTCTAGGTCCATGCCTATGCACCCTATGCCTATGCCTATGACTCCTACATGTTATAGGTCCTTTAGACCTAGAGGTCCTAGACCAAGGGTAAAGGGCGGTTGCTTTTATTGTAAAGAGATAGGTCATCGTGTTGATCAATGTTCCATGATAAAAAAAAAAGATTAAACCATTTTTTTTGTTTTTTTTTGTTCTGGATTCGGTTTATTTTTTTCCTTAATTCTGTATAAATATATGTAATGGCATATTACTACGTTATTTGATTTTCCTACCTTTGTTTCAGGAGAGCTAACTCCTAGTGGCAATTGTCACGTGGAATGGAGGTTGGAGATTTTCACTCTATAATTTTGTTTTATTTTCTGGACTTTATATTTACTTTGTTTCAGAATGGTGTACGTGTTAAAAAGTTAAAAAGTGCACCTGTAATTCCATTGTTGGAATGGCAGCAAATATTTGAACCGGTAGATGACTGTGTATCTGAAGATAAAATTTGGGTGAATTACAAAGGTGAACTTCTCCAACCTCCATTCAAGTATTCAACCGCAGAAGCTGTAGCTCAGGGAGGTGATTTTCATTTTTCAAATTTTTTATTGCGAAATCCGAATTTGTTTAGAGCATGCAATCTAAATAGGCACCTTGGACAGTGGCGGTTAATCTGTAACAAGAAAGAAGTCTTAGATTGGCTTGAAAATGGGGTCCAAGTAGAAAAATATTTCAAACGTTTCAAAGGAAATTTTAAGGGGGAAGCATTTGATTCCGACGCTCCCCGTCGATGCTTATTTAACAATGCGAATGTCTGTAACGATTTTGGGGATTTTATTTCAAATACTTTGAATATAAGGCTGAAGCAGGGTTCAATGTCGCTTTGGGGGAAGGTAGGAGAGTGTGAACCCCATTTTTATTTATGCCCCTTAAGGTAGAGCCAACTAAACCAAGGCTTTGTCATGATGAAAGGTACTTGAATCTTTGGATAGTTGATAAACCCTAAAAGATGTACCAAGAATAATTGAGGAAAATGCATTTATGTCCACTATAGATGATAAGTCGGGATACGATCATATAAGGCTGCATAAAGACAGCAGGAAGTATTTTGGCGTTCAATTTGGGGGATACTATTTTGTTTACAATTCCACCCCGTTTGGTTTTAAAACTAGTGCCTATATATACCAAACAGTAGGGCTTGTTGCTACTGGTCACTGTAGGGGTTTGGGTGCACTCTGTCTTCAGTACATTGATGACCGACTTATCTCCGAGTTTTGTGCTAAAAATAGACCATGTGAACATGGTAGCATTAGAGTTTTGCGTTCACTGTATAGAGTATGCGAGGTTCTAATTAGACTTGGGTGTTTCTTGGGACTGGCGAAGTGCAGTTTTGAACCAAAGCAGATACAAAAGTTTTGGGGATTGCTAATTTGTTCAGAAAAAAACAGCCTCTCTAGTCCCCCCTGAAAAAAGGGAAAGTTTTGCTATTTTAAGAGAGTATATGATTTCATCTAAAACTATTGATTTGAAAACACTTCAAAGTTTTGCAGGAAAATGTATTTCTTTTATGTTAACGGTGCCCGCGGCAAAACTATATACTAGAGAAATCAATTTATGCATAAGCCAATCTAAAAAGAATAGCAAGTCAATTCCTGTTGTAGGGGATCTAAAGTTAGAACTTTTACATTGGAGACTTTTAGATGATTGGAGGGTTGAGAAACATCATAAGGTCACAATATACACTGATGCTTCACTTTTTAGATGGGGAGCAACTATCGGTGAAAATAAAGATGTTTTCGGTGATTTCTTTTATAACGATGATGTTAATCTATCCACGTCAAGGAGGTCGATGCAGTCTTGAACACTATCATGTCGTATGCTAATGAGTTTGAGAATCACCGTTTCGATATGTTGACAATAAAGCAGTTGCATGTGCATGCCAAGGTCAAGGCTGCAAAAGCTCAGAATTGAATCAAATATTTTTTAAATGTTTCTGAAGTTTTCTTCAAATGAGCAATAAGTGTCACCATTATTTACAATTGTATGCCATCAATATACAAACAGGTTCAGTTGCAGAATAAATTTTGCGTTTTTTTCCTAAAAATCATAAAGTTGGTTGAGCTTGAGCATTCACGTGACTTCGAGTCCTGGTTAAATCATAGACTAAAAGTTTAGCTCCAGTATTTCCTGAACTCGTGACACGGGGTCCTGAACAGTAAAACATGTTTTTGTTATGATTACTCTCAATATTTATAATTAAACAATTATTTGTATACAGATGTTCTTCTCTTTCGTTCAGATAAAGCTTGCGGACACGCCCCCATCACAGCGGTCTCTCTCAGGGAAAAATTTTGACGATCTACTGTCGGATACCTATTACCCAGAAAAACAAACTAAAAAACTTTGCTTTCAACTGAACGTAAGTAAACAGTTACTTAGCAATTTAGATGCTGAGTGAGACTTTTTTTTAAAGTAAAACGTACAACAGCCCATGGGAACCGCCCCCATGAAATACAAACAAGCTAGTTTTTAAAAATAATAATAATAATTAATTAAAAGTTGAGCTTAAGTACTAGCTAGTTGGCCCCAAAACCGGAACACGATGCTCTGGTCTTCTACACTGCTTGTAGAAATGAAACTGGAACATTGGTTCAGCGCTTATTTATTGTATTTTAATGTTCTTCTGTTCATCCAGGTTCAAAGTTTATGATATATAAAGTATAAATGAAAAAACTGTAAAAGCTTCGAGAATATTGACTCCACATTGACAAAAAAAATGAATCTACCCCTGCCATCTTCTACGAAAGCTAATTGAGGTCAACTAAGATTTTATTTTTTAAAAAAGTCGTTATAACGAGTTTTTAAAAAAAGTCGTTATTACGAGATAAAAATTCGTTATAACGAGATAAAAAACGTTATTGCCAGATTTTAAAAAGTTTTTATTACGAGATTTTAAAAAGACGTATTTACGAAATAAAAAGGTCGTTATTACGAGATAAAAAGTCGTTATTACGAGATAAATAGTCGTTATAACTAGATAAAAAATCGTTATTACGAGATTTTAAAAAAGTAGTAATTACGAAATTTTAAAAAGTCGTAATTACGAGATAAAAAAGTTATTATTACTAGATAAAAAGTCGTTGTTACGAGATAAAAAGTCGTTATAATGAGATAAAAAGTCGTTATTACGAGATTTCAAAAAGTCGTTATTACGAGATATTAAAAAGTCATAATTACGAGCTAAAAAGTCGTTATAACGAGATAAAAAGTCGTTATTACAAGAAAAAAGTCGTTATAACGAGATAAAAAGTCGTTATTACGAGATTTCAAAAAGTCGTTATTTCGAGATAAAAAGTCGAAATGCCGAGTTTCTTGGCATTATATCAATAAAAGACAGGACCCAAGATCATTTATGAATAACTATGAGTGTTAAAGTGGAGAGTTTAATCAAACTTTATTTTTAATTATCAAAATTAATATTTGCTCAATGGAGAGAGAGAGAGAGAGGAGAGAGAAGAGAGGAGGAGAGAGAGAGAGAGAGAGAATCGAGAGGCGAGAGAGAGAGACTGGAGAGAGAGAGAGAGAGAGTGAGTTTGTCACAGGTAAAAAACATAATCTCTTGATCAATCAAACTGATATCTTAAATCATTATCTCTAAAAATTATCATGATTCCAACACTATAATTATAACAACATTTTAAATATCAAATTAGCTATTTTTAATATAACATAAATACGTGACTCCGAGCATTGAAAAAATACAGAAGCGTATTGTTGCCACTTGTTAGAAAAATTTACAAATTTATCTTGAAATTTCGAGATAATCATCGCAAAATTTCAAGATTATACCTTGAAATTTCGAGAAAATATTTTGAATTTTTGAGATATCATAGACTCGAAATTTCGAATTATTATCTTGAAATTTCGAGATAACTCAAAATTTTGAGATGATATTTTATTTACACGCACCATGAATTCGCTTAAAAACAAAACATCGGATGGGTATATCATGACTCCAACACGAGTCCATCAAAAATTTCTAATTTGATATTCAAAATATTGTTATAGATAAATTGTAAATATCAAATTATAGTGTTGGAGTCATGATAATTTTTCAAGAAAAATGATTTAAGATATCAGTTCGATGATAAAGAGACTAGTTTTACCTATGACAACGCTCTCTCTCTCTCTCTCTCTCTCTCTCTCTCTCTCTCTCTCTCTCTCTCTCTCTCTCTCTCTCTCTCATGACCAATATTATTTTCTATTTTCAATATTATTTATATCCTGTCTTTTGTTGAAACACGTCATTTCTACTTTTTATCTCGTAATAAGGACTTTTTAAAACTCGTAATTGCGACTTTTTATCTCGTAATAACGACTTTTAAAAGTCGTAATAACGACATTTTACCTCGTAATAACGACTTTTTATCTCGAAATAACAACTTTTTTACCTCGTAATTACGACTTTTTAAAATCTCGCAATAACGACGTTTTGAAATCTCGAAATAACGACTTTTGAAAGTCATACTTACGATTTTTTATCTAGTTATAATGACTTTTTATCTCGTTATAACGACTTTTTTATCTCGTATTTACGACTTTTTAAAATGTCGTAATAACGACCTTTTCGAAATCTCGTTATAACGACTTGAAATCTCGTAACAACGACTTTTTATCTCGTTATAACGATTTTTTATCTCGTAATAACGACTTTTTTATCTCATAATTACGACTTTTTAAAATCTCGTAATAACGACTTTTTGAAATCTCGTTATAACGACTTTTTATCTCGTAATAATGACTCTTTTTAAATCTTAATTGACCTTAATGGCTTTCGTAATCTTCAATCTAGATCTAGTATTATGCGAAATAGCGACATTTACAATTATACTTTACAATACTGACACATGTCACTCAGTGTCAAACCTGAAGTTGATACATACACATGTATTTTATTTCTAAATATTATATAACTACTCAGTGATACTAAAACGTGTGTTGTCTATTTCAGATCAGAAATGGATTCTCAGACCCTAATGTGCCCATCTGCTGCAAGAAACGGTCGAGACAGTTTTGTCTGGGACTGCTAGCTCGCCATTTTATTGCAAACGTTGCACGGAAAAAACACAGTCGCATGGCCGCGGTAGAAATCACAGGAACCAGAATCAACTTTTTGTCCGGTGAAGTTCGGAACTTAAAAGATCAAAGTGAATTACACTGTCAGGATGTAAAAAAGGGAAATTCGCCCTGTCTTCTGCTCGCGTACCTGTGTCCAGTTTGTCAGGAACTTCAGTGTCAAAAAAAGAAAAAAAGTGTTTCCTGATTCACTCAAATTTCAAGTTTCCGAAACCACATCAAGTTATAGAATTATCACGTGACGGACACAGCTCCAAGTAAAATGGCGGGTAAGAAACAAAAAGAAAGTATTGACGACGGTCAGTTTGCCTTGATTTCGAGGGCGCGTTACACATTATTAGTGCCACCAATGTTGACTTAACTGTGGCCCAGGCACCACTGTCAGTCTTGTCAAGTGGTGCCGTCACAGAAGAGAAAGTTGGTGGTGCCAGTAATGTTACAGCACAGTCTGTCACAAACATGTCGTATGTCGGTGACTTTGATGTTAAGTTAGACACAGATAGAGGGACATCACTTGTTTGTCTGACTGATTAGTTGTTGTCTGTGATGTCAACAAGAAAGTGAAAGTTTACAACACCGACTGTAAGTATCTCTACACTGTGGAATGTTCCGTTATCTCTGGGGCATTACTGTGGTGTCATCTAACACAGTGGTGGTCATAGAGAATGACACCACACCGAGATATTTTCAATTGGACACACAGCGTGGTGTCAAGTTCGATAAACGGTGACATGTCGATAGTCCGACGGTCCGATAGTCCGACGGTCCGATAGTCCGACAGTTAAATCTCATGGCTATCAAGAGGATATTAAACAGAACAAAAAGTCAACTTAAATATTTGACGCAGTGTCTGCTTTGTCACCACGCAATTTGTAATAACTTTTTTCAAAAGCCATCTTATTGGGTTCAAAACCCATCTTTTCTCCATTAAATTGGTCAAATTGTGTTTTAAGACGGTCATCCCAAACATTTTCCCCTATTTTTAAAATAATTCTCTGATTTGAAATTTTTATTACAAATTGTGTCGTTATTACAAATTGCGTGGTGACACTGCTTCTCCTCTGCAGCGAGGTTCATCGAAACTTGACGGGAAGCAACTAGTTTCTACTTGATCAAATATGGCCGCACTGGCTTCTGACTGAACATGCATGGATAGTGCTCAGGTATTGCGACCCACATCCACTTGGGTTATTTTTTTACTGTTTGCGCTACATGGTTTTGTATTTCAAACGGTGGACATGTCGTTATTTCGTTTTGTCGCCCGAAATAATGGTAATCTTCGTTTTTTATTGGCGAAGGAGAAAAGAATCACGACGATCATCGTTATGTCGGTGACACATAATTAGCGGGGCGAAAAGACGACAGTTAGCGGGGCGAAAAGACGAAGATTATCGTGACGTCGGAGCAACAAAACGAAATTACAAATAAGCAAAAATCAGCACCATATATTTCAGCCAGGAAACCGCGGCGGTAGCTTTTAATGTCTTACAGATGGAATTAAATTATCTGTAAACATAGATGTGGCTTGGAAATGGTACATGTATGATCTGAGAATCAACTTGCTATAAATTAGAAAAGTGGGAAAATAGGGCAAAATTTGCCACATGTAATTTCCAGCTTCGATTGGATTTAGTTGTATAAATGGTTGTCAAAACTTATTTCCGTTTTTAAGATATTTAATTTTCGTAGGACTTTAAAAGCAGTAGTGTAATCGTTGACACAATGTCATGTCAATCCTATGGTGGCATACTTCTGCCATCTAAATGCAAGTTGTTTTCCCAATGATTATGTTGACATGCAAGATAAAAATTAAGAAAACAAAAGCAAAAAAGTTTTTGTTTGTTTTATGCCCACATATGGACATTTATGTCAAATATGCAAGATAAATTATGTTAACATGCAAATAATTATGTTAACATGTAACTTATTCATGTCAAATGCAACTTATATCTTGCATGTTGGACATAAATAAGTTGCAATGTTGACTAATTTAATAAGTTGCATGTTGACATAATCGGTAGAAAAATAACTCGCATGTAGATGGCAGAAGTATACCACCATACAATCTTTTGAAATATTAGGCTTTTAATGGAGAAATTACCCGTCAGTTCTGAAATATCACACTATACGGTGGAAACAGTACTGACCAGTAGCAAAGTCGGAAAAATCGGCAAACCAGTTGCGTTTCATTTATAACTGAAGAAAAAAAGATGAATCGCAACATGTTGCGAGTTTCCCGATTGATTTGTTAAATAACCAAGCACAAGAAATGGTATGGATAATGCGTACTTTTACTGAATGTTCAGAGAAGATAGGAATTTTAGCAAGGTATTAAATGTCGGCAAAAAGTTCAACACAAAAGACTTCTGTATTATGGTGGCATATTTCTGCCAACGAGTTACGACTTAACGACTTTTATGATGTTGACCAATAATTTTGTGATTATGTCGACATAAATATGATATGTCGACATCATAGAGAAAGATGTCGACTGTATTAATTCAACTTGTCGAGATAGTAACGCCGGACTTGCTAGATAATTATCGCGGCATATTGAATTTATAAGTCGACAACTTTTTTCCAAGATGTCGACATCTTCTCATATTATGTCGATTCATATTCACAAAATTTATGTCAACATCATAAAAGTCGTAACTCGATGGGCAGATCTGAGCTGAGTGCATGCATCAGTTTCATGATTTTGCATGGCAGAGTATCACATAGTAAAACACTTCAGCGATAATGTTTTTTATGCAATGGCTTATTCCATTCCATATTCAGATATATTTCTTTGGCCATTGTTTGTACTGCAGTTTAATGTTAGATATTTGCCGTTTGAAGTCTACGCCACTTTCGCCTCGTGCGTGGTGCATGTGTCCCCTCTTCATGGCTGCCCGTCAGGGTAATTTTTTGCAGACGCTCTGCATTCTTTAGTTTTCATGATAAAGATCCAAATGATGGATGCTTACACCCCAACGCTGACTGTTCCACTGGGAGTGGAAACCTGAAATGCAACCATAAATGCAATAAATATAATTACCTTTTTATTTTCTTCCATTTGATTACACTGCTTTTGCGCGCTTTTTGGGAGATTGGGCCCGTTAAACCGGTTAACCACACCAATTGATTTGCTTTATCATCCAAGTGACCGTCCTGGGTCGGCACTAGTGTGTAATCGAAAATCTTAATTGACAAGTCAACGTAGGGGCCTAAGTATTTGAGTAGACTTAATGGACTTATATTTTGTGAATTTCCAGCCAGCTGGGAATTGGGTTTTCAAAATATATGCAACTTATTCTGAATTTGAATACCCCAGCTACAACCCTAATTCCAAGTTGGCTGGAAATTCACCTGTAGTTGGGAAGTATTCAAATCCCAGATCTTGAACACCTAATTCACAGCTGGCTGGGGAATTTGCCTGTAGCTGGAATTTGTAAAAATAACCAATCCCCATGAATACTCAATATCCGACTGATTGGGAATTAGGTTGTAGCTGTGAATTCACGAATGTAGTTGGATACCCAAATTCCTCAACTCACAGCAAACTTCACAGACACACATCAAACTGCCTCCGACCTTGGCCCGCACATACGGATAAGCTTACTAGGTCCGCATCAGTATTAAGTTTTTTTTATAGTTTGTTATAACAAATTAAAAATTTATTAATTAAAATTATAAAACAACTGATAAAACATACTGCAATATATTCTGATGCATTCCTCTATTAAATGCCAAAAAAAAAAGCCTCACTGAAACAGTATGGGTGCACGTTTTCGGCAATATATCTCGTGTTAATCCCTACCGTAACTTGAGAATTATCGCTTAAACCTCTTCATTCATGACGACAGTCTTACCATTAAATGTGTATGTGATTATGTAGACTTGCATGTAAAATGCCCCAGTTTTTGTTTTCTGGAAAAATAACAATTTTATCTGAAAGTGGCACAGTTTAATATTGGTAGTCGCAACATGTTTTCTGTGAGACAGTTTTGTATTTTGTAGGATTTTAGCAAAGGGACACGTTTGAACGTAAAAATTTATATAAGTGGATATATGGCTCGTTGTTATGGCCAAAAATTAATGAAGGGGGGGGGGGGTGTGTAAAAAAAACGAAGGAAACAAAAAAAAAATAAAAAAAAGCAAAAAAGAAGCAAAAAAACAAAAAACACAAAAAAAATTATACCAATAAAAAACAACAAACAGTCAAAACAAAAGAAAAAAAAACAAAAACAACACACAAAAACAAAAAAACAAAAAAAGAACAAAGAAAAAAAAAAACACAAAAAAAAAAACAAAAAAGCCAACAAAAACAAAAAAAGAAAAAAAATAAAAAAAAAACAAACAAAATAAGAAAACACACAAAACAAGAAAAAAAAAAAGCCAATTTATCCATCCACAACTTTAAAAAAAACCCAAAGAAAAAAAAAAAAAAAGACAAAAAAAACCAATTGTACACTTAGAAAATTGTGATTATTTAACACAGGAACAGTAAAAAAAAAACTGTAATTTCAAAAAAGAATGACGACAGTTTAGCAGTTTTGTACCATATTTGAAAATTGTAAAAAACAAAAAAAACAAAAAAAAAAAATAAACAAAATATGTGCCCAATAAAAAAAAAAAAAAAAAAACAAAAAGCCACAAAAAAAAAAAAAAAAATTATGTAAAAAAAAAAAACAAAAAAAAACAGAAAAAAAAACAAATATATTTAGAAATAAAAAGAAAAAAAAAAAACAAAACTTTGATGTACTAAAAAGAAAAGAAAAAAAAAAAAAAAAAAAACCAAAAAAAAAAAAAAAAAAAAAAAAAAAACGAACAATCCAACACAAAAAAAAAGTTTTTGTTTTCGGAAAAATAAAACGATTTTTATCTGTCTCAAGTGCACTCAACAAAAGCGGACTATACCTATTACAACAAATGAGGAACTAAAAACACAAAAACAAAAAATCGACAACAAAAACCACAAACAAAAAAAAATGTGTCCAAAAAAAAAAACAAAAAAAACAAAAACCACAAAAACACAAAAAAACAAAACAAAAAAGAAAAAAATTATATAGGAAAAAAACAAAAACATAAAAAAAAAAAAACTATACTTCTTCAACCCCTAGAAAAATGTGGTCACACAAACAAAACAAAAAAACAAAAAAAAAAAAAACCAAACAGTATTTTGTAGGAAAAAGAACTATTCAAAAAACAACAAGCAGTATTCAATAGAAAAAAAAAAAAAAAACAAAAAAAAAAAAAAAAAACAAAAAATAAAAACACAAAACACCAACAACCCAAAAAAAAAAAACCAAAAAAATAAACGACTCGTTTAAAAAACACGAACAAAACCACAAAAAAAAATAAAAACAAAACACAAAAATCAAAAACAAACAAAACAGAACGTAAAAACAAAAAAACAAATAAACAAAGCAAAAGAAATTTCATTAAATATAATATATAACAAAAGAAAAAAAAAAAAAAAAAAAAAACAAAAAAAGCAAAACAAAAACCCAAACACAAAACACAAAAAACACACATAACGCAATTATAAAAAAAAAAAACATACATATCAAAAACATGTATAAAACAAAAAGAAAAAAAAAAAAAAAAAAAAAAAAAAAGCCAAAATTGTTTGCAAAAACAAACACAAGAAAAAAAAAAAAAAAAAAACAATCAGAACGAGAACTAAACAACACAAACATACAAAATAAAACATCGCAAAGCCCAAAAAATACAAAAAAACAAAATAAAAACAACAAAAAACCCCCCAAAGATTGGCATTATGTTGGTAAAAAAAAGAATAATCCAACAATCACAAAAACAAACAAAAATGTCAACACAAAAGCGGGAAATTTAAACGAATAAAAAACAAAATATTATAAACAAACAACAAAAACAAAGCGGACACAAAACAAAAAAAAAATAAAAACAAGTTACAAAAAAAAAAAAACACAAAAAAAAAAATAAAAAAAAAAAACAAACCAAAAAAACCAAAAACAAACAACAAACAAAACAAACAACAAACACACAAACCAACAAACACAAAAAATGTTAACCAAAAAACAAAACAAAAAAAAACAACAAAAAACACAAGGCACGAAACAAAAATTTTACACAACGAAAAAAAAACAAAACATGTAAAACAAAAAAAGCCAAACAATAAACAAAAAAAAAAAAACAAACAAACAAAAAAAAACAAACAAAAAAAAAACAAGAAAAAAAAAAAACAAAAAAAAATACAACAAGGTTTCTGCGTCTAAAAAAAAAAAAAACACAAAAAAAACAAACAAGAAAAGAAAAAAAAAAAAAATAAAAAAAAACAACACACAAAAAAACAAAAAAAACAAAAGTCAAAAAAAAAACCAGAATATCTAGAGAGATTTATTAAAACAAAAAAACAAAAAAAAAAAAAACAAAAAAATACAAGGGAATTTCTTTTAAAAATGCAAACAAAACAAAAAAAAAAAAAAAAAATCAAAACAAAAAAAAACAACAATAAAAAACGACAATCCAAAAAAAAAACACCACAAAAAAAAAAAAAAATATAAAAAACAACACAAAAAAAAAAAAAACAAATAACCAAAAAAAAAAAACAAAAAAACAAAAAAAAAGCAAAAAAAAAAAAAAAAAAAAAAACCACAAAAAAAAATATGCCAAAACAATTACTTACCTTCGACTCAATAGGTTAAAAAAAAATGTGAAAACAAAACAAAACAAAAATGTCAAAAAAAAACGTGTGTCCTTGTAAAAAAAACAAATAAAAACTATTGAACACCAAAAAAAAAGAAAAAAACAGACAACTCAAAAAGCAACTCCATAAAAAAAAAAACAACTCTGTAATAAAAAAAACAAAAAAAAACCAAAAAATAAACACACAAAACAACACAAAAAAAATAACAAGAAATAAAATGGAAAAAAAAAAACAAAAAAAAAAAAAAAATCCGTTTCCAAAAAAAAAAAGAAAAACAAAAAAAAGAAAAAAAAAAAAAAAGAAAAAAAAAAAACAAATATCTAAAAAAAATAGGAAAAAAAAAACACAGCAAAAAACCAAAAAAAACACTGTTCTGGAAGTAAGTCAGGAGATCTGTAATTTCCGGGAAAAAGAAAACAAAACCAACTATAAAAAACCAAACCAAAAAAAAAAAAAAACAAAAAAAAACCAAACAACAAAAAACAAAAAAAAACAAAAAAAGGATGTAAAACAAACAAAAAAATAAAAAAAAAAAAAAAAAAACCGCAGTCGCAAACAAAAAAACAGCTTAAGGTGTCAGGACTATTAGACAAGCCCGCCCCCCCCACCACCCCCCTGTGGAACCCCTCCCCTCCACCCCTTGACCCACCACCCCCCCCACCCCCCCTCCCCCCCACCCCCTTACGTCCCCCCGCCTCCCCCCCCCCCCCTCCTCCCCCCCCCCCCTGTCGAACTCCCCCCCCCCTCTCCTCCCCCCACGAGTAGACCCCCCCCTCCGAGGGAGGTGTCCCTCCCCCCCCCCACCAACTGGACCCCTCCCCCCCCCCCCCACCCCCCCCCAACCCCACCTCATTTCCCACACCCCCCCCCACCCCCCCCCCCCCCCCCAATCCCCCCCTACGTCCCCCCCCCCCCCCTCCCCCCAGTAGTTTATTTACTCTTTCCCCCCCAATCGTCTTCGCCATCCCCCCCCCCCCCCACGGTATGCCCTCCCCCTCCTCCAGCTAGCCCTACCCCCCCCCCCCCACCCACACTCCCCAACTTCTTGGATTTTCCACCCGGTACGCCCACCGCCCCCCCCGCCATATGCCACCCAACCCTCCGCGCCCCCCCCCCCCCCACCCCCCCCCCCCCCCCCCCCCAGCCCCCTTCGTACCCCCCCCCCGCCCCCCCCATCCTCCCCCCCCGCCAAGTCCCCTCCCCCCCCCCCCCCCCCCCACCCCTTCCCCCCCCCCGTGAAAATAACTACCCCCCCCCCAACATGCCCCATCCCCCCCCCCCCCCCCCCAGGAACCCAATCCCCCAAGGCCAATCCCCACCCCCCACCCCTACTTTCCCCCCCCCGGCCCCCCCCCCCCCCCCCCCCCCCCCCCACTGCGGAACACCCCTCCCCCCACAACCCCCCTCCCCCCGTTCCCCCCCCGCCAGGCCCCCCCCCCCCACCCCAGCCCCCCAACCCCCCCCTTCAACAGCCAACCCCCACTTTAAAGCGGTCTCCTCAAAGACCCCCCCCCCCCTCGCACCCCCCCTACGACTGTGCGTCAAGGTACCACATTCCCTTATGGTCGAAACTCTTTTCTAAAAAAGTGACCCACCAAGTTAGCAAAACTGCCCTAGGACTTTGCACGATTTTCACCCATAAACCGTGTTGGGTGTCCCAAAAACACCTATCCATATCTGGAGGAAGTTATTCGGTAATGACCTGTAATTTCGGTATCTTTCCGCAGTCCCGTCAGGACAAATCAAGGACCAAGATAAGAAGAGGAGGTGTCCAAATGTAAGAAATCATGCCCACGTATGCCCATTACCATGGATTTTACGCCATGTGACCATCTACTTTAGCGGAAGTGTATAAAGGATCGCACACGACTGTGGGCTACTTTTAAAAGAGTGTTAATCCATGACTTACGACATACAAGGCAATGTAAGAAAACGTAGGATTGTGACCAATCGTGTATAAGATGTGGGCATACTTGTTCCAAAAGTAGAACGCAAAAAGGCGCAAACTCTCTGTTGTAGCAAATATAGCTATCCCCCAGTTATTAGTTATCATGATGACTTAAAAAAACGTTTACCAGACCAGGTTTTCTTCCCTACTCCCCTCTTATTCTTACATCGTCGACATTGCGAGGAATACGGGGTTAGAACCGATTCGCGTTGCCTAGCAAAATGGACGGACTCTCTGGAACTCAGGCAGGTCATCATCTTCGTAATTATCAATGCAACCTTCAATAACTTCATTGTAGACCCTCTTAATTGGCTTCGTTGGGTCGTCTTTGATAGTTTCTTTCATTTGATTGATAGCTTCGGCTTCTCGAAGCGTATTGTCCTTCGGGGGGTATGATCATGTTCATTTTACCGATTTAATTCAATCTGCGGTTGACCTTCATCAAGATTAAATGCATTGGTTGATAGGGTCGTCCTGCATGTTTTACGCCAACACCTCCAGTGGAAGACAGTTGCCTTTTTCTTATTGATGTTGGTACCGATATCCATTATTTACCAAAGACTTTCCTTTTTTTACACCTCTCATCACGTAAGCCCATGGTGGTTAACTTATGATTGTGATACGTAAGGATACCCTATTTATATAAGCATCGTTCGGCAACATTATAGAATTTATGCCGCTTTTTTCATAATAAACCAAATTGAACGTCTACAATTTTAGACACCGCTAATAGCCATCATCATCAAAGACAAAGAAATTTTACATTGTAACTTCCGTTGTTAATTTCAAACTATGCGCAGCCTTTCAGATATTATTACAAATATAAAATGCCGACCGATGCTTTTAGAAATAACAGAAAACACCCGATGTATGTTCCATTTCATATACTTGCTACAATGTAGACTTCAAAAATGCCGACCAATATGGCCAAAAAAAAAAAATGATAATGTAGAGTCAAAAAAGCAACTTTCGGTGAACAGAATATGTCATCAAACAAGATGTGTTTGTGGAACATGAATGCCCCCGCGGCATCTTTGATAGTAAATGAGAAAATATCAAGCAACCCGTCTTTTTCCTAAGATATCTTAAAACGTGATGAAAATTTGAAAAACCCGGAATATACATATAAAAATAAATATATATCACTACAACACCCACAAAAAAGCATTTAAAAATATAATAGACTTTAAGCATAGCCTTTTTCAGTGGCGTAGGAAGCAAATCAAAAGGGGGGGTTGGGGGCAATTTTTTTTATTTTTGTGCTGCTTGCCAAAAATCGTTTCCATGCGCTTTTTGAGTATGAAAATGAATAATAGTTATACTAGTATGCAGTAGTCGCACAGTTAGAAAAAAATAAAAGAATGTTGGGACAAAGTTTAAACTGAATGCGAAGAAAATGTTGTGCATCTACACAAACGGACCGTGGAATAAATGTTTGAGAGAGTGAAAATGAATGAATCGGAGCGAGCAGCGCGAAAATTTTTTTGAAATTTCTTTTCCATTTCTGACTTTTCTATACCAAAAATTAAGTTTTACACCTCATTATTCATTCGCCAAGTAGTAGCGAGGTGTGAAAATTTTAGTGAATTTCTTTTTTCATTTTCCGACTCTTTACACCAGTTTTTTTCAAACTTTAGGGGAAACGATATCACTACTCATTACGCAAAAATTAAAAAAAAAACCCTTTGGATATTTTTTTCCGTGTTGCGGAACAGAAGGCCAAGCGTCAGTTTGAATTCCCAAAAGGTTTAGGATTAACTTTGAGGTAAACATTTCTTTAGGAGATCGTCTATTATTCATCTAATGATTTTTTTTTTTTATCTGCGTCCAGACAAGAAATTTAGGTCTAGTAGGGCCTGAAGCGATCAGTAAATCGCAACGGTTTACCGTTTTCAAAAGAAGTTTGAATCAGCGAAAAAGCTACTCAAATTCGGAGAAAGAATTTCGTTCTAGTCCTCCTAGACGTTTTAATTTTGACCCTTTTAAAAAATATTTATTTATAGATAAAGTGGGGAAGGTCAGATGAAGGTATTCTTTAGCTTCCAAGACACATAACCAGTGTTTTCTCCGTAGCTCAGTTGCATCGTAAGATCAACTGATATATTAATCTTTTGGCAGAGCTTAGCTAGGAGTAAACATTTTGGTAAGGACTTTAATTTAGAAACTCTGGAAGAAGCCTTTTTTCTATAGATAAAATTTGTTTCGAAAAGTGGGGTGGCCCCTTCCTCTCTGGTTCACACCCAACACCTACACAAACCCACCCAACCCCCCACACACAATACACACACAGAGGGCAGAGTGGATCCAGGAAATTCAATGTTAACGGAGGGAAAAATAATTTGTAGAAATTATTTTGCGAGCGTAGCGAGGCGCGAAAAATTATGGTAGACCCTCATTCAATAGCTCTGTATTTCCAGATGTAATGATATTATTAAAAAAATTTGGTCAGAAAAAGTGGGGCTGCCCCCCCCCCCCCCCCCCCCCCCCCGCTCCCTACGCCTATGTATTTGTCTATAATGAACTGAAAAAAAGGTCTAAAGGTCAAGGTCAAAAAGGTAAAAAACATGTACCAAATTAGTATCGGAGCTATCGGGACCGTCGTGGACTATCGAACCGTCGGACTGTCGGACTATCGAACCGTCGGACTATCGAACCGTCGGACTATCGAACCGTCGGACTATCGGGATGTCCCCCGATAAACACATTGATATCTCTCCTGATGCCGTCGCTGTGTTGTACGCGGTCCGCACGTTCACCGTTCTGTATCCGAGGTCTTACCGCCGTGAAGTTGTGATGATAGACGACAGCGGCGTCAAACTGACCGTCGTCAAACTTACAGAAGTCAAAGGTCACATACCATGCGCCATCTTACTGGACAGCAGTGGCACCAGATTTTATATCTGTGGTTACAACAGTCACCGTGTCTTGTGTTACAGATGTCAACCCGGGCACACGGGAGTCCTCCCCCCTGGAAGTGTAAGTGTGTGTCCCCTAATCCACGCTCTGTGGTACATGTAGGGGACAGTTTAGTTGTTTTCTGTCAGAAGAAAGTACACGAGATAAACAAATCCGGACATTATGTACAGGAAGTTGTTGTTCACGGTAAAAACTTTGATATTTCTCGTCCTGTCGCAGCATTTCAAACCAGTTGTCGTAAACTTGTTGTCACGTCTTGGGGGACAGGAAATAATAAAGTTCAAATATTTCAACTGTAAATAACATTTATTTATTTATAATTCAACTTTATAATTGATCATGGCTATGTCCAGTTACAGAGGAAATATCGCGTGTTTTTACTTTAAAATCTTAAAAAGTTAGTTGATTTTGTGTACTGAGTAAATTTGGTGACTTCTGGCCTAGAATGTAGACAACAGTGAAGATGTTTATTGAAATGCAGTAACGACAGATCTATAAATTCTACTGACCACTGGTGGATCTCGGAATTTGAAATAATAGATATGACAATTTCTTTTGAAATTGATTGATGGTGGATCCAGGAATTTATGTTATCACGCCCGTGTTATGTTTTAATTTTTTAATTTACTGGGTGGGTGGTAAACACAAAAATGGAAACATGACAACAAGTATGTTTTAATTTTGCATTTACCACCCACCTAGTAAATTCAAAAATTAAAACATGACATCCATCTGCAGTGTAAAACAAATACCGGAAATTTAATTAATGACGCAAGTCTTTTTATGTAAATAGTAAATAAGATCCTTGGTTTTTTAAAATCCATTTTTGACGGATCCAGGAATTTCCACGACCATACTTATAGGTATGATAAAGAATTTCTGTAATTTCTCGCCAAAGTTATTTGTAAATAATAAAAACTTGAAGAATGTGATGTAAACATGTACATCTTTTTGTTGTATTTAACTGACCGTTGGTGGATCCCGGATTTTATGTTATCACATCATCGTAAGACGTAAATGTAACAAGAGGCCCATGGGCCTTAACGATCACCTGAGAAAAAAAATCCAGTCAAGTTAGGTTAAAATTAGTCCACTCACAGGTTCTTGAGAAATCGAAAATGTCTAAAATTTAACCAAAAAAATTCTGTTTAATTAGGTGTCTGTGACCTTGACCTTTGACCATGACCTTGAAATTTTGTCAAAATGATCCTTAAATAATTCCTAACAATTTCCTCATATATCTTTGTATACCATAAGTCCCGTATGTTATTCAAGCACGCCCCTAGTGAACCGTTTATCGACAAAATTAGTAGATATTGACTGTACAATCATAGTTTGGATAAAGATGGCCCACTGGTTCTTGAGAAGAAGTAGACAATTTGTAAATATCAACGACGACGGACAAAAGACGATCGTAATAGGTCACCCTTGGCCAGAGGTTCAGGTGACCTAAAAATGATAATACTTTTAATACTTAATCTGACGCGTGGCGGATCTCAGAATTTCTGAAATCTCGCCAAAGTTAATAGTATATGATAAATACTTGAATATTTGGATGTAAAATATGTACAAGTTTCTGTTACATTTAACTGACCATTGGTGGATCCCAGATTTTCTGTTATCTCATCAGCGTAAGACGTAAATATGAAAATAATACAACTTTTGATATTTTATATGACTGTTTGTTGATCGCAGAATTTGCGTTATCACAAGATGCTAATGACAAATATAAGCTTTTAATTAACTGTCGCTGCCCTGGTCCCCGGGGTATGAACCCCCTGTAAACTTGTGCTTTAATTGTGATATTTACACAAAATTCCAACTTTTAAACATAAATGAGTGACAACATCCCCAAACGGGCGTGGTATATGGAGGGGAAGGATTCAACATGTTATGGCTAGAATATTATTTTAACTCCCTTTGATCACGCGCCGTGAGAAATTGGACCCCTTCCATGAATTTATTAAAACAAAATTTTTATGTAAAATAGATAAAAACATGAAAAGTTATGATGTTTAAGAATTATAATTCATTTCATCTGTTTGAAATAAAATGGGGGGGGGGGGGCAAAATACCATAGCCATGATACATTGAGCCCATTGCCTTTACTTTATTTACCCACATTTTTCTGTAATTATTAATAAAAACATGTAAAGTTATGATGTATAAAAATATTTTTTTCATCTTACTACGTGAAACAAAATTCGGGTTGGGGGTGTTCAAAATACCCTGTCCATGTTAATCGAACTCCCTCCTTAAATTTATCTGAACAAAATTGTTATGTAAAACTAATAAAAATGTGTAAAGTTACGATATATAAGAATTTTTGTTTTATATTGCTACAGATTCTGCGTGGGGGCGTTGGTTAAAATAGCATGGCCAATTGGCCATGATATATTGAACCCAAATCTTGAACTTATTTCAGCATAATTTTATGTAAAATTGATACAAATATGTGAAATTATGATGCATAAAGACAATATTTATATAACTCTGACTTGAAAATTAGGTGTGGGGCCAAAATATCATAGCCATGATAAGTTGAACCCCCTCCTTGAATTTACCCACACTTTTTCTGTAAAAATTATTAATGAAAATATGTAAAGTTATGATGCAGAAGTATACCTTTCTTTCAAATAACTAAATAAATCCTTGGGATAGGGGGTCAAAAGATCATAGTCATGATAAATTTATACCCCTCCTTAAATTTATTTATCAACACTTTTTCTGTAAAAATGAAAAAAAATCATAAAATTATGATATATAAGTATGATCTATTGATTTATATAACTGCTTAAAATAAAATTTGAGGGGTTCAAAATATCATGGCCATGAAAAATCCCCCCTTGAATCTATTTAAATATAATTTTTGTAAGATTAATAAAAACATTTAAGATATAATGTAACAATACTTGACCTTCATATACCTACTGTATTGAAATAAAATTCTTTCAGGGAGGTTGGAGAGGGTTCAAAATATCATGGCCATGATAAATTGAACCCCCTCCTTAAATTTATTTAGACACAATTTTTATGTAAAATAAATAAAAACATGTTAAGTTTTGATGTATAAATTTTTATATAACTACCTGAAATAAAATTAGGGTGGGTGGGTCAAAGGACCGGTAAATATTTTAATTCCTTCAGTTCAGTTTTTTTTAAAGTAGGTCAAGGTCACTAGGTCAAAAG
>BROG01001949.1:17500-20917 GCA_030159075.1 Atrina japonica | reverse complement strand
CGGCAGGGTGCAACACGACGGAATGTCCAAAGGGATTAACTGAACAGGTAAACTGTTGATGAATGCCTTCGCCCTTTCCATAGGTTCACCTATGTATTATTTATAGTCTTATTTGGGTTTACTTTGTTTCACTCAGTGAAATGCTGAGTTTGCTTACCAAGGTTGAGACGTCTGAACCTATTGTGACGAGAATTTGTTCCTCACGTATTCCATTTGCATTTGAGTGTGGACTCACGGCGGATGTGACCGGTCGACAGGAAATACTAACTCCTCCATGACACTTGATCCAACCTCTTGTTTCTCAGAGGTACATTTTAGTCAAGTTTTACCAGATTGTATCTGTGTCCTGGACATCTTTAAGGTGTATACTTTGTTATTTGAAATTTCTTTATATCAAATTATAAAAAAAAATGTTTGAAACAAAACGATAAAATCTTATCATTTCATATTTTATACAAAAATAAAAATAATTAAATGAATTTGCTGAATTGACGCTCACCTGAACTCTATTGTTTGAAATTCAGGAAATATTAATTACTACTTACATACATACGTGGCGATAGTATGTCCGTACATAAAAATAGATCGAACCAAGAAGATGTAATAATAACAGATCATATTTTATACAAAAAAAGAAAGATTAAATGAATTTTTTAGTACGATGCCTACCTAAGCTTTACTTTTTTAAATAAAGAAATCATAAACCCTGAAATACAGAAACACGCGAATCTACTACGTTCTATATAACAGTGCTACGCAGGTACTTATCACAGGTAAAATTGGTGTGCGATAGCCAGGTGAGGAGAATAGGTGCCTATGATAATAATCATCATCATCATCGTCGTTGCTGCTGCGGTTGATTCTGCTACATCTATTATTTTAGGACAATTCGTTCAAATTAAAATAACATTTCTATCGATAAAAGTCATCATGGTTTAATTTGTATTGACAACATGATCGTAGTCCCTAATGTATTTCGGAAAGAAAGTGTTTTCAAACCGTAAAAATGCCATTTGTGCAATTATGAAAAATGACATACGTCTTGTGCAGTATTGCCCGGTGACTCCAAGTCCGCATCCAGTTGGACATGAACCATTTACATGATTACATGTGATATTATTTCTACAAGATCCGCATGCTGACAAACAAGATGGCCCATATGATCCTGGACTACAAGCTACAAGACACATTTAATTTGCCAACATTATAATATCATACAATACAATATCAACGAAGAAGAAGTTAATAGAAATTATGCAAAAGGTAATACAAATACTTGACTCAAGTGGAACACATACCGATTTATACCCAAAACACATTTCCCATTCTTGTATATTTATGTATTTATTTATTTATTCATATAAGAATCACAATAATAGGCTGAATATTATTTTCATTTTAATATGACACTTACATCATGAGTGACAAGTTAACTTTGTTTCCATTGACTTGAATAATGTCATGCTATTGTAATTGATAAAATAATTCTAACCAACATTCACTTTAAATACATTAATTCACAGTCAGGGGCATACCTAAACTTTGATAATTCAAAAATATTCAATTCATTTATTCAAGGTTTGGCCCTGACTAGTTGAATATATCTTACATATGCATATATAAAACAAATTAAAGACAACTCTAAGCATGCCATATGATTAACATCTAGATAATTAATCTCCTGCGCAAACACGTTATGAAATTTTACAATGCCTGATCTTTGAAAAGTAATCTGGAAACTATCCATATATTATATTAAAGAAGCAACGTTTGTCTATTTAGTGCATAATAATACATAAGTAAGAGTAGACCGTACTTTTGTTGCAATACGTCCCTTGGTATCCATCTGAACAACCACTGGGACATATTCCAGTCGCGAAGTTACAATTAGTCCCACCTTTACAGTTATCGCTGCATTTTTGTGAACACCCTATTCCATATGCACCGGCGTCACAAGCTGTTCACTGTATTCGAAATAGCGAGTTATTATTATTACAACTTCATAATCAATAGATATAGTATAAACTATGATACAATGAACATTTACGCATACAAACCAGTACAGATATAAAAACACAAATACATGAATAACATATTGTCCTAAAATATACATTTGATATTTTCTGTGTAATGGAGTGCAAGCGCTACATTCGTTTCACTAGTTCGTAGGTCATATTGTAAACATTATGTTAGGTCAGATGTAAAATGATGTTTTTTATACAATATTAAAAACAATTTTCAATTGTTATATATCTGCAATTAGAAACACGATATTGACACGGTTTGACCTTTGTTGAATCTGTATAAATGAAGACCAAAATAACTGAGTACTTCTGAGTATTGTCGCATTTCAAGAGATTGTCAAACTTAATAATAAAGATAGATAAACAATAATCGTGGATATAAATGATTTAATGTTTTATGTTGTTTCACAAAAAGACATATTGTATATTATATATTTACATATTGTAAAACAACTGATAGTTTTGATTAAAATATTCATTAGAATTATCATTCATTTGATTTTGAACAAACTTTAAAATGCCACAAAACACAAATACATTCACAAAGCTATGTATATGAACAAATAAAATATCATGGAATATGAACCAGTCTACAAACTACTCCCGTACATCTTTGACAGAGTCATGTCATATTGGTAATACTTTGATATCTGTTGTCTATCAGGAGGGTAAGATTACTTGTGTCTGAAGTATAATAAACAAACCAGTCTTCATTTGTATAGTAATGATAAAATGCTCTGCAGTAATTATGGAATAGTGTAATCTCTTTAATGTGGAAACATGCAAGGCAAAATTAATAAATCTAAATGTGTTGCAAAAGACTACCCACTGTAAAATGAATATTTTAGTTTTAAAAAGTTCGAAAAGTTATGTTACATTGTAGTTTTGTTTATATTAATTATATAGGTTTCTTAAAAGTAAGAATATGTTTCAAAAGTATTTAGTTTTAATTTTCCCGGTATATATTGTGTTATATCATTATAAGTGTACATTAAAATTTATTTATTTTATCAAAATGTATATAATATAGATATATTGAAGAGATACAAATATTTATATACAAATGCCGCTTTGTAAAACTTACGTTGGTCGCATATATCACCGGTATACCCAGCTTCACAATGGTAACATTTTCCATCACTGACAGCACACACATCGTAAAGACGGTTATCAGGACAATCACTTTGACAGTCTGTGCCGTACTTTTTCTTGTGACATCCTGGCGTATAAAAATTATAAGTTTAAAAAAGTCATAATGGATTTTTAATTATAAATGTCTAATTTACAAGTTGATATAAGTAAAAAGTTTACATTTAAGTGGTTTAAATATTTAATAGGATTAATATATTGAATGTTAACCTAGCAAAAGCATTTCCCAAAATATCCTATTTTT
>BROG01001949.1:0-12500 GCA_030159075.1 Atrina japonica | reverse complement strand
ATCGTGCAGCCCAACAAATGGATCATGCGAAAATGGATGTAAAAGTGGTTGGCGAGGAAACGATTGTAATCAAGGTATATATATATATATATATATATATATATATATATATATATATATATATATATATATATATATATATATATATATATATCTGTTTTGTTGTTGTCGTTGTTGTTGTCAATACAAACAATATATAGAGTGCATTGGCGCTATTAGACGCACCATAAAATAATATCCGTTCTCCAGCCACCGCTATAAATGTTGTTTTCCGATTAAATATGTAATTGTGATATTCTTGAAATTAAGGTTTCAGCCTTCTGCATTCAAAAATCATTCTTCTAAAACACGAAAACAATTCAACCACAAATTGGAAACATATTGTCTTGTTGTCCCTTATGAATAATTCATAATTTTTTCGTATACGAAGTCGGTTTGGTTTTCATTGTAATACAGTGGGAACTTTATCTACATATCTAATACATCACCGAGATTGACCTATTCAACAAACTCGAGAGATTTTCATTGAGCATTAGCAACGGTATGACATACTAATGAGGGACGCTTACTATTTCTGGACACCTGGTTACATTCCGTTTGCAATTGTAGTTCGTGTTGAGACCGTTGATACATCTAATTTGTCATATTTTAGTGAACTCTTTGACTTATGAATATCCATTTGTACGTCTTCATTTAATTTCTTACAGCGTGTTTATGTAGACATAAAAAACAAACAAACAAACAAAGCAAAAACAAAACACGAAACATTGTTAAATAATATGTATTCTTGCTCGTAGGGGGGATTCATTATTTAGTATTGATTTGTTTTTGAACTTATATTTATCTAGCAGTTCTGTCATATCAAAGTTCTTAATTAACGTCTCTTTATATGAAACTTTTGTTTGAGGTTTAACAGATAAATGATTATTTTTAGTACACATATTTACCTAGTTATCAGTCACTAGTATACATTACACCCACTATATTTGATATATTTCTCATATCGTATCAATTATCTACAAATATCTAAAACAATTAAGTTCTTATTACACATTAGTCCTGTTGTTATATCGATATTAAATTGCTGTAGGATAACGGAGAACATTATTGTTTAAAACCTACGAGCTGCTTGTAAAGTATTGCTTTTTCTATTTCTTTTTATCACATATATTTTGAAAAGTAGATTTGTGATTACTGCCATTTCAATGAAAACCAATGAAAATGAGTACATGAAAACATAAAACTGCATAATATCATTCGAATGCAAAATAATTTATATATTTACTGTTTAATTGTTTTGATACAGAATGCATAATGGGAAGATACGGACCCGGATGTTCCCAGTACTGTGGACACTGCAACAACAATATGGGATGTGACCGACACACAGGCATATGCCCACAAGGATGTGCTGATGGATACAAAGACAGTCTCTGTAAAGAGAGTAGGTAACATTCTATATCTCCCCACCTGTCTATAGTAGTTGTTTTTAGTCTAGCTGTCAACACATAGAACTATATTTTTAATATATTGAGGCCGATACCAATACAAACGTGTTGACTGTAAGAAAGTCCAAAAGTAAATTTAAAAATATTGTGAATATTGCAAAATGATAATAATAATAATAATAATAATAATAATAATAATAATAATAATAATAATAATAATAATAATAATAATAATAGTAATAATAATAAACAAACAAACAAACAACAACAACAAAGAAGAAAACAACAACAGTTGGACCATTTAAACTTGCTGTGAGACAAATATCAAATAAAATAATTTATGATTATCCCTGGTCACATTTGGTAAAGGTGTCATTGGAATCAAGAGGTTGGATCAGGTGTTACTGTGTCGACAATTTGTCAGTGAGTAGTTTACTTATGTATATGCAATGCTCATATGTTGAACACGCCCTGGTATATCGGGTCTTTAGAAAATACGCATACGTTTCTTGGAATTCAACGATGACTTCTAATTGACAGAAACGATTTTGTTTGAGGTTTAACTTTGGTATCATGTATATAATATTGTGAAATATGAACTTCATATGCGGACGACTGTGGTTATCACTACTTAAATGTGAAACATTTACGATGGGAATGTCGAAATCACCACGTTTATTGTATAGTTTTGTTGCTAATTTACCATCTGTATCTATAGTAAGTAAAATGTTTAGGTATGAAGCGTGTGTGCTTGAAAATCTCAATTAAGTTAGCTTGGATACATCCCATCGACATGTGTATGAGAAATTGTATTATTAACTGAAAAAAAAAAAAACTGTAGGATATACCTTGTGTGGTGTTTGACAAAATGTGTATCATGATAAACAATCATTAGATATTTAAATTTCCAGGTACCCCTTTTAGAGAAAAAAAAATAGTTGTTAAAAAGTAACCCTACATACAAATGTAGACCACTTTCAAAGGCTGAAATCCTTCAAAATCCACGCACCCGTATTATGCTTTTTGATGTACCTAAAGCCGATATTGATTTAGACATACCATATGTATATTGGATACCTAAACTTCACAAGGCGCCATATAAGCAGAGGTATAGAGCAGGATTTAGCTAATGTTCTACCAAACCTTAATGTTTACTTCGTATTAAGATACTGACAGTCTTTAAACAAAAAACTCCACCAGTATTGTACAGTTGAATATTCCAGAAGCGGTGTAAATTAGATGTAAACTTCTCACTGACAAACTATTGACACAGGAATATGGGAAATCGCGTCTGGTGTGAACGTTCCGCAATATTTACGGTCGGTATAATAGTCTTGTTTGCGATTACTCTGTTTCACTAAGTGGGGTGTTGAGTTGCCTTTTCGTTGGCGGTTGTTGAGAGGTCTGTACCAATTGTAACGAAGATCCGTTCCTCACGTACTTCATTTGGACTATGGACTCATTGCTAGTGTGAAGGTCGACAAGGGAATCTTACTCATTCATGAGACGTGATACCACCTCTTGGTTTTGAGAGGTCCGTGTCTGTGCATTTTTACCAGATTTGTATCTATATAATGAACATCCTAAATATTTATAATTTGGCATCCGATATGTTTACATGTGGATGCTTAAAAACGTTTTTTAATATTTAAGAGAAATTTAAAGGCACACATTTTGTCTCAAATTCATAGTATCACAACATACGACTATTATACTCTTTACACAACAGTTCCACGTGAAAAAATAAAACAGAGACTTAGCATTATTAACGACTGTTCACTAAAGGTGGTACGCGGAACTATAACATATTTACCCATTAATGATCTTGAACAGTCGGCATTACCATGGGAAACAACTGTGCTCATTTATTGTCTGACCTGTTCCTTTACTCATACGAAGCAGATCGGAATCAGCAGAAGAAAAAGCTAGCCGCATGACACCTGATCCTACAAATGATTCCAGAGGTTTGTGTTTGCGAAATTGTTACCGGATTTGTATCTATTCCTGGATACCCGAAAGGCTTATACCTTTGTTTATGATATTTTGGTATTGTATATATTGCAAGTATATAGAATAGTTTACTGACTTTTAAAGTGGGAATTATACAATATACTAAACTTTTTCTTGCATTCTTATCTTATAAAATGTATCTTAGAAGTTTGATGTTACGAAAAAACATCTTTTACCAATGTAATTATAGCTCTGAGTAGAAATTTTACAACCTGGGGCCAATATTCATATCATCAATTTACAAATGTACCTACTTTTAACTTTTCATTCATGATTAAAATGATTGATTATAATTTACTTACAGAATGCGATATTGGCATGTATGGCAGAAACTGTTCTTTGGAATGCAGATCTTGTAATACCACTTGTGACCACGTGACTGGCGAATGTGGGAGTACGTTACTCTGTTATTTCCTAAAATTTGATTTTTAAATTTGACGCCGGTCTGTAATAATATCTACAACAAAATGACAATGTCCCAAAAAGAAAATATTTTGAGAATAATCAAGCGATATGAAAACAGAAAATAATACAAATTTCATAATCAGATGAAACGAATGCAAATGCATTTTAATTGACTTAGAGTAATTACTTCAATTTACACCTCATTTGAGGAACATTGCTCTTGAATGGCGATATGAGTCATATTCATTTGTTCGGGGGAAGCTGACTCCCTCAGGGCACCTGGTCATATTCCGTTTGGGATTTGCAATAGTTGTTCATGTTCAGACAATTGTATATCACCAAGCTTGATATCACTGAACATGAGCTTCCCACCGAACCTGATCTTTTTATCGAACTAGAAAGTTTTCCGAGGGCCATTTGCGACAGGATATAATATGACAGACGGAGAAGCCAATGTAATTATACCTCTGAGTAGAAATTTTACAACCTGGGGCCAATATTCATATCATCCTTCCGGACACTTGGTCATATCCCGTTTGTGATTCGCAATTGTTTTCATGTCGATACAACTTGATATAATGTGTCATGTTTTAATGGACGGGGAATTCGATTATCAATTGGCACGTCTTCATTTTTAAATTGTATACCGTCTTAAAATCCAACTGTTGTATCAAAACTCAAAACAATTTGAACAGAACTACTATCTTAATACATATGTCACTTAATATGTTATATCTATATTTAGATACCGATCCATTTGTTCAGAATCTACATAAGTCTGATTCAACAACTGCAATAGCAGCAGGTGTTGGTGCTACAGTTCTGGTGATAATTGTAGTCATAGTCGTAGTAGTGCTTGTTGTAAGGTAAGTGTTAGAATCTTGATCAACAGTGCGTTTGTAAAATATGAAAAAAGGTAATTGAACCAAGTTGCAAATATGTAATTGGTTCTTGTTAACCTTTTCCACATTTTGTACAGAAAAGTGTGAACATTCTCACTTGATCCTTTTCAATAATGTAAACTGATTTCTCTCTTAAGGAAACATATATTAATTCTAAATTATTCTAAAGCTAAGCTGGTCATTGTTTTACAGTGGCTACTCTTTGACGGAGTTTGGCTACATCTTTAGACTTATTATTTGGTCTTGTCTGATTTAACTTTTTCTGGAAAAAAATCTATTTAAAATTGCACCTTAACCAATGAAGATTAATTGTCAGAAACAATGGTATTGAGCGTTCATAATATTTATAACATGATTACTAACCGATTTCTACCTCTTGTGAAAGCTCTAAGAAACAACTGTACAAACCGTTAACTTCAATCAATCATATATTACAGAATGAGGCGAAAGTCAAAAGATGCGGAAAAACGACTTTCCAAGCGACTTTCTACTTATCTGACAGAGGGTAAGACACTCTACACCCGTTGGTAAAATTCAATATTTTAAAGACCAATAACTACCAAACTCTTAACGCCTTTTTGATTTCTCTTCATGTGGTTATCCTTGTCCTTCTTTTTATTCAGTTGCCATTTGCATATTTATCACTGAAACCTGATCATATTACATATTTCGGTTTTCAACCTTTGTCAGTATCATAATATGTAAATTCTAACTTATAAAAATGTTTTTTTTTTTACTATGATTTGCACAATATCTTCTAAACCAAAGTAAACGTATTATTTCAAGTTGATTGTCGAAACATTTTCAATACCTACTGCAAACATACTAGTTGTTGATCGACAAAAATAGCTTTGTTGCATTTCAGTAAAATCATCTATTGTTTTAGTGTAGCTGTTTTCAAGGGTCCAAAACTACTTCGTCTAACCTTTAAGTTTAGAATTAAATTCAAATTTGATACCATGCTCGACATAGCGACAAGTGTAATATTTTCTCTATCAAAGTAACTTGCATATTTATGTCTGCGTGAAGTATGTATTCGATTATGAAGTATCGTGCTAAATCTCATTACAGATAACGACTGCCAGCCTGGTCATTCTGCAGTTTACGCTGAAGTTGATAGATCCAACAAAACAACGAGACCAAAGAAAAACATCGCATCTGGTCCATCAGCCCTGTATGCGGATGTTGATAAATCTAACAAATTGCCGCGGCCAAAGAAAAACATCGCCCCTGGTCCATCAGCCCTGTATGCCGAAGTTGACAAAAGCAAGGGAACACCGCGACCAAAGAAAAATGTCACCCCTGGTCCCGCAGATCTGTATGCTGAAGTTGACAAATCTTCAAAATCCCCAAAGACTGGAATAAATGGAGGTGATGGGGTACAAAGTGGATCGCTTTACGAAGACGTTGATACAAAATCAGGTATTACAACAATACATGTAATACTGTAATTATATATTGTGATGAATTACTGTATAAAGCGATACAATAATGGTCTTTGATTTAATTATAACTTGCAAATGAACGATGATAAGACTAACAAACGCATTTTAAGCATGTGTATAGAATAATTTACACATGGACGGCTGTCGATGTTTATTGCAACCGTATCTGTATCTGAAAATGATTTAAGTTGCAATATATATATATATATTTTTTTGGAAAGTTGCGTTAAAACATATAGTAATAACTTTACCCTAATCAACATGATATAACGCCTCATAAAACACATTTGCAGATAAAAAGAAAAAGAAAAAGCCTACAAAACAAAATGGACCGGGTCGTAATGTTGTAAGTATTGTAAGATTGCTTTATGATGGAATTTGGCGAAAAAAATTGCAGTATACAGAAATGTTTGGATATTGAATTTAACAAAAAATATACTATCAGGAATGTTAGATAGTATTCCGAGACAATACCCTTTTCACCACTTTCATGCAACAATTGTGATGAAAGTGGAGTGCTAACAGGGGTGCTTACTCCTCCCGGACACCTGGTTTCAACAGGTTTGGGATTCGCAATTGACCATTTGTATATCCAAGTTGTCGTGTTATAATATATTTGGAGTTTCCATTATCCTTTGGATCCTCTTTATTTTATTATTGATCTTATAGCATCCAGTTTATACTGTTTGTGTGTCTGGACGAATGTACGTGTGTATTGCAAACATTTAACCACTTCGGTTTAATTTCAGAATCCAGAGGGTCTAGTGTACGTAGATGTGGAGTTTCCTAATGCGACACAAAACAATGCAAGGCCCATTGATTCAGAAGAAAGGACAGAATATGCCAGTTTACAAATGCAGTAAGACGGAGAGTTTGGAAATTGACAAGATATAGAAAATGCCGTCTCTTATGGACATAACCAATATTAGATGCAAGTCAAAAGCCCCCGATGCATATTTATCAATGTTTTGATTACAACTGTGTAGTTCAAAGCACATGTGTGTTTCCCATGGGAAACATAATACTTTTTAAGTTTTTCTACACAATATCACCACAGAAGTAAGTGTTTGCCTAAATTACAGATGCTGGTTCGGTATCCATAGTCATAACAATATACCAGATGGAAAAGATCATGTTTATATAAATGAAGTTTTTTCTCTGTTTGGCGTGAAGTTTTCAGATTATAAAGCAGAAAAATGTAAATATCTAGGGACAAAATGAAATATAACCTGAAAATGAACAGCTAAACATCTTCATTGACAGCGCTGTGAAAACTAACATATTATAAGCTATTTATTGGTATCTACCAAAGTTTCTGTAAGTTTAATTTTGTTGTTATTTTGTAAACATACTAGGGATATATGGTATACTTAAATATGCAACGACTGCATTTGGTCTCATATATTGTTTTTGTTCTGTCGCTTTTTTGTTTGTTTTTTTTTTATCCTGATAGAAATATATGTTTTTGATTTTAAGGTTAACATCAGAAATGTGTAATTACCATATTGTGATATATATATATATATATATATATATATATATATATATATATATATATATATATATATATATATATATATATATATATATATATATATATATATATATATGTTGATACCTCGTTTTTCATTATGAAAAAGCATTTATTGAAAACAGCATTAATATTATAACGACATGCACGACGCATTGAAAATGTACACTTTGTGGTGATGTCTGTTTTTGTTTGCAGTACAAAAAGTATCAGATACCAAGGTATAAATTACTAGGATGTCTAAGATATCAGTTATTTAATCTTTCTCTCTTTGCAAAAACACATAAAAGCTCATAACATTAACATAGCAAACATTAAATTAAAGCAATGAATTTTGTAGGTAAAAGTTCTCAAATACTCGTTTACTGGTGGAGTTTTGTATTTTTGAGTTATCAATTATGGTGACGATATGTACAGTTACTGGTTATCATCATTTGTTTACTTAAATTCTACTTTTTTTTAATTATATATACCCTATATATAAAGAACCTGTCCTTTGACCCGATGTAGTTACAGACAAATATGTATGCAAATGCTTCGTTTGCAGTATTTGATTGTTTCACACTAATTTAAAGATTTATACAGAATTGTATGTATATATTTATGTATTTTTTCAATTGCATTGTTTTAGATTTTGTGTTTCGTGTGATCTAAAATTTCAGTTATCAAAGAATTAATCTTCAGTATGCATTTTACAAATCTGGTGAATATTAAAGAAACACGGGCCTCTATAAATCTGAAGGTGGGACCAACGACTTTGGAAGACCAAAAATACCCGGTTAACAGGTCACACTCGGTTCCACTTCACGGTCAAATTCAAAGCGTTTAAGTGAGGAATAAATCCTCGACTACTACTAAACAACGGGCAACAACTCAACATTTTATTTAATAAACACACATAGGATATTCATACCGAATGTAAAATGTGAGGAACGTGGATATAAAAAGCGATTTTTGATATCCCTGTGTCAATAACATGTCAGTAAGTTGTGTACGGCTGTATATGTTTATGTCACTGATATTTATATTTAGTTAAAGGTGCATGAGCTGTGTTTACGCTAGCCTGGGTTCCTGGTCCAATCGTACTTCTTCGATAGGGCCAGACGTAATACAATCCACGTGACCAAGTTATCAGCGCATAACAGGACTGAAAATTATCACGGGACCAAGGTACCGGATATAGAAATGCGCATGCCCATATTAGTAAGCAGAGAAAATGTCGATATCCATTTCGGTATTCAAACAAGCAATCACATAAAAGTTACAGGAATACAAAATCTTATATTCCTATACATTGTATGGCAAACAGATCAGGTCCAGTGTGGTATTTATGTATCAATAGTAAGGTTGAGATAATGAATTGCAATTGAAAAATTGCCAAAATTTGGTTTCTCAAGCAAATTTGACAAAATGTATATGAATTTAAGAGTTATATGCCTGTTAATATTTGTTTGTAATTATGTATCAATCTATTTAGTACAGAAGGATTAAAATGACAAAAACTCACAGTTAATGCCCCTTTAAGTACTTGTATATTGATGACTGTATGGTAATTAATTTGATGTTATATATTTCTCTTATATATACTATTTATTAATCAAAAGTGTTGCAATAGTGAAGCTGACGTTTATAGTTAAATCGTCTTTCTTATGTTGTGAACTGTTGTAATAGAACATAACTACGTTATTCACACACACACACACACACACACACACACACACACACACACACACACGCACACGCATATACAAGTATACAAGTATATAAAACACATATATATCACTACAATACTGAACATTTACCGTGGACCTTGGATCAGGAATGATACTATCTGCGTAAGTGAAGCATACATAAAATAACAAGGTATATGCGTATATGTGGTTAGGGTGTCAGGCATGAGAGTCAGGCGTAGGTCGAAATGTCGAACCCCCTCCGATGCATGGTGATTTTGTAGGTACCTTGTTATTTCTGTATTTGTGCTGTTTCCATATTGCTAAGGAGACAATCAAAGTGCTCTTCATCATGTTTTGACATATATGAGATATCTTGAGCAATTTCCTGACCAAACAGACAACATATGTGACCCGATTCAACATGTATATCTGTTGCACTTGAAATTTGTTTCCCGAGTTAGAATTGTTCATTTCGTTCACAAAATCACATCAGGAAAAACGATTTCGAGTTCTCTTGTCGGAACGATCAGGATTAAAGGATAAATCCAGCGACCTCAATAAAACAAGAAATGGAAATACTACGAAAATAGTATCGTGTAGCAGCCAAGAATTAATAACGGAGAAATATGAGGAACTTGGACCCAGACGCGCCGAAAAAGGTAATTATGAAGCTCTTAGAAAGGGCGGGGATCGTCTCATCCACAAGACCGATAACTGAGGAATCCTGTAAAAGATAAGAGGCGAAAGATGGAGGACCAGACGACAAGAACTACGAGGAACTACTTGCTGGTCCTGCTGAAAATTCTTACGAACCATCGCGTGATGATGAAAATTCCAAATATGTAAGCGATAAATAACAAGCAGACATCCGATATTAATGATTAATACGTAATAGTGATTTAAGAATTTATAACCATGTGTGGAATTGGTGGATTTGGATTAATTTAACCAGCACGCGATACTTTTGACACCCGGTTTCAGTTCCTTTACTTGCATTAACTATTTACATCTGTACATTATCTGTATTATTCATTTTTATGTGAAAATCCTATAGTACATCGTTTCGATTTGAAATAAATCAGTTTGATTGTATTGCTTTATGTCTGTAAACATTAGCTTTTTGAATTGTTCAGCAGTAGCAATATAAAGTTTGTAAATAAACACATTTCATTTTCATTTGTTTGAAATTGATTTTCTTAATCAGGGGTTAATTGCGGCCTCGGTCACATAGATAAATTAGAAATCAGTTTTCCTAAATTACTTGCTGGGCCTGCTGGTCCAGCATTATTCTGTCGTAGAAATGTTGTACGTCTTTGCTATGGATTCCCCGATATGTATATCAATGTAGGTCTGTCACATTTACTATATGTTTTTTTTTCTGGCTCGCCATACTTTTGTGTTTTATAGTTTATTAACGGATGGATGTAAGAGTTTTCCAGTTATTTTACCCGCACGGTTTGTAGTGTGTTTGTACTTATGTAAATTTACTCGTAGTGTACCCCGTTAAAGATCCACTAAGTACAAACTTATTGATTTTTGCAAAACCGTAATTTGAACTAATTATATAACATACATCAAGCTTTCCAGAAATTAGGTATGGGTTACAATATTATGGAACTGAATCCAAAGTCTGGACATTATATGATTTTCATAGATGGGTCTGTGGTAAACAACTGTAAACCTTGATATGCAAGTAAAAAATAAATGTCATTTTCCACGTGGGAACTACTTTCACAAAAATATACATATGACTATATCTGTAACAAAACCGTATCCATGAACACAATACACATATAATACCTGATACAAAATGACTTTGCAATATTTTTTGAAAATGATGTATGAAATAGTAAAAACAGTGTCCAAATACTTTTTGCAAGTCTCTCTATTTAATACTCGGTAACACAGAAAATAACGATTCGGTAGAAATTCGACCTAATGCCAATGCTTTTTAAATTGAAGTGACAATTTGATTGCATATGTGGATTTCCATACAATTTAGCGATCGAAAAATAAAATTTATTTTTTTATTTTTATTTGCTATATATTTACATTTCCCGCAGCATTCTCCTGTAAACTCAATGATAGTCTAGATGGCGTTAATATCAGCTATACATGAAGTTCCTCACATGACGTCACACAATGATGTGACTTCATACATACAATGACGTTACACCCAGATATTTCATTCGGAAAAAAAACCTCTATACTCTATTTCATGTAATGCCTTGGACTTCATTGTTCCATCATAATTATTCTGATTATGTAGGCGATGTATTCGATTTCATTATTTTATTTTTCAATTTAAAAACTATGATATATAGCGGGCGCCACACTATTTATCTGTTATCAAAACGGCATCCATATTGATAATTAATTCAATCTGTCAAGTGTCCATTCGTTAAATAAGTATGTGTTTTAAAAATATGTCTAGCTCATGACTGACGCGATGGATCGGTTAAATTATTGTTGTTTTTTTTCTTCAAGTCTCGTTCGATCTTTAAAACAATATTAAAAATGGTTAATTGCAAATTAAATTGACAAGGACGTATTCCCATTGAATATCTGTAATTATTCTGTAAATCGGGCTGTTAACGTCTCCGTGATCAAAAGATCGGGATCCCTTTTCACAAAAAAATCTTAAGATAATTTTTACTCTTAAGAGTAAAATTAAGGTTTTTTTTGTGGTTTTCATGAAAAATCTTCAATTGAATCTTAAGGTAAACATTTGTCGCAACTTTAAAAGAGCTATCACCCGCACTTCAGATATTTTTTTATTCTTCAGATTTTATCAATATAATCGTAAGTGTCTCCATACAAAAAAATGAATGTATAATGTTGCCTGATATAATTAACAGAATAGCTATTCGCAGAGAATGTATTTTTTTCACTCTTGAATCTGAGTATAGATAAATCTACGAGTCACTAAATATTGACCAAGCGTTAGCTCTCTGCCTTTTTCCGAGACACTGCATCGTGAACTTAGCGAACACAACAAGATCTTTAATTGAAAGGCGTACAGAAAAAAATATCATGCGATTCCTTCCCATATCCAGAGGTGATTTCAGTGCATTCAGTAGGTTTAT
>BROG01001948.1:0-20965 GCA_030159075.1 Atrina japonica | reverse complement strand
TATCGGATTTAGTCAGTCGAGCACATCAGGATGGGAAAATCTCAGACGAAGAATTTGCCCAAGTTTCACACGAATTGACTAATATCGCGAAATGAAAGATAAAATTTATCAGCAAAATATAGTCGAAAAAAAAAGAAAAGCCACCGAACAACAATTTACGGAAACAACAGGAAGAAATATTGGGGAAACACATTTCAAAGTAAAATTCTATTGCTCATTAGATTTTTAAACATTTTAATGTTTAAAAATCGCGTTTATCTATCCTTAATATATTGTAACTTTTTATTGTTTAAAAATCATGATAACTAAAAGTTTTTATATTCTCTCGTTAAATCCTTCATCGTGTCGATATTTTAACTTCGAATACTTTATATTAAATACTCCATTATTTTCTCAGAATTTCTAAGTAGTCTATCCATTCATCAGCTTTACATGCTATTTCTCTGCTTTAAAGATTTTTTTGCATCGAAAAGATCTATTACTTTTTGTTTTTCATCACATTTCTTTAAGATCTAGATTTTTTTCATCATTATTTTTTTTTAATTTCTAGAATTTGTTCCTCTATAACTTCTTCCTCATTAATTTTTTTCAATTTCTAAATTTTTTCCTCGTCTTCAGAGTTTTCTTTCTCATTAATTGCTGTCATAAATAATTTTCTTTGCTTGGAAGATTTTTTTAATAACTAGATTTTTTTCCTCAATCCCTAGAATAAAATCCTCAAGCTCTTCTTCAAAATTTAGAATTTGTTCTTCATCATTTTTTTCAATAGATGTAATTTCTTCTATACTACAGATTACTAATATATATATATATAAAATACTCATAAGTAATGTCAATTTTGTTTAGTGCTTACGAGGTCGCCTGCGTTTTCTATAAGATTTTTTTACGCCATTGAAACGCTTGTTCCCTTCCTCCAGACGAATAAAACGTTTCATATTTAGTGCTATTTGTCATCCATTTTTCACAATAAGTACAATATTTTAAAGAAAGCCAATCCCCCGCGATCTTTCACGTAATTATGATGAACACTGCAAAACACCGAATTCGGAATTACTGAACGTTTACACGGATAGTTTCGACGCATTCGCGGCATTTGACACGATAATTTATCTTCGGGCCAAGAAATTAAAAGTTTGTCGCTAACCATTTGGCACGGTATCTCTAAGACAAGGAACTAAACATTGTTTTATGCCACATTCATTAAACATCTTGTCTAACAAAATATACATTTTTTTTATTTATTACTAAATTCTTAAAGTCATTTGTATTAATAATAAATCTATGAAACGTCTTACTGAAATATTACTATCAGTGTTGTTGTCATTTATAGTTTTATGGGCTTTGTTGATATTATTCGCGGTATTATATATTTTACGATTAGAAAGATATGGCAAAACAGAAAAATCATGAAGAAAAATTAAAGGACCTATTTAAAAATATGGATGTAGACGAATTACTAAAATCTACTGATGATATATCTATCAAAGACAGATTATCGGCCATAGTAAGTTCAGGGCGTTCGAATAATTTTTTAGGAAAATAAGTGTCACCTTCTGAGTTAGAAAAAATGAATGATAAAGAAATTGAAAAAAATAAATCGCTTATTAAATGCCCGCCTCGGCATGCGTATGACAAAATCAATAGCAAATTCCCTAATATATTTATATTCACGAGGACTTATACATTTTTTTTATCTTAAAGACGAGCCAAAAATGATCGAGGAATTAAATGAAGACCCTTTATTAGATAACGCAATTTTACGAAATGTGTTGTAATTTGTATTATAAACTCGGGTCACTTTTAGCTCTAATTAGTATAGCCACCATATCTAGCCGCCACATAACTGGATTTAAAAAAAATCTGACACTATTGAAAAACACGATGAATCCAGAGGAATTAGTAACAAAGAACGTGTAGTAGCGGGCAAGAAGCGTGCTAAAATTAAATGGCAAAAATATAACAATGTTAATAGAAATGATAGCAATGCTAATAGCTGGAAATTCATAGTAGAAGGAATTATATTTGCAGGAATTTTATTATATTCAAACGAAGAAGCAAAAAAGAACCAAATATAATACCAGAATCAAAACTAAAAGAAAAACCCAACATTCATGAAATGTATTAAAATGTTTTTCTCTTATTAAAAATATGAGTGCTAATAAAAAATTCTAGCTAATATGGCATATCACGCAGCAGTCAATACAGGTATTGCTAATGGATAATTATCCAAGAAATTTTTAAAAATGCAAGCACCAAAGCTGGATTTCGATCCAAAAGATATCGGGTTGATTATGGTTGATTTTGCTCTTGCTAATTACACAAAAGACATGTTAGTGATAAAGGGAATCATTCCAGCAAATATAATGAAATAAAAAAATCTATAATTAAAAATGGCGAGTATAGCAATGACGATAGGCTGTGCCGTGGTAAATACTTTGGCTTTTACCGGATCGCAATTTTTATTTTCTAATCACGACGAACAAAAAAAGACACGACAAGGCTATGGAAAAACTTACTAAAGCTAGAGACAAATGGAATCACAAAAGAGCGAAAAGATTAGATTGAGAAAAGAAGGTCACGCTTTATACACATTCAAACAGATAGATGGTACGATGCGACTGTATTCCGACATGACTGGTAAAGAAGAAATGCCACCAGAACCGAGACTGAGCGATTTTTTACGATTCCTCCGAGGAACAAAAAGATAAATAAATTGCTTTTGTTTTGATAGGTTCGGCCATAGTCTTTTACGACACAAAAATTCAAATAATTTATATCTTTTTAAGATATAAATTAAAAATGGAAGATAAAATGAACAAGAGATATTGCAGTGGATATTGGAAAGGAAAAGCGGCTATAGAAAAAACTAGCAAAGACAGCAAATGTGAGTGAAGAAGAGGCATTTAAATTTCTAAAAAAAACAAGATATTTGGCAAATCTATTTACCCGCGCCTAAGAAAATAATACGACCTAAATTTGAATTATTTGAAAAAAGAAACGCATCAAGCCGATCTATTATTCTTACCGCACGATAAAGTTGGTAAGAAAACGTATAAATGCGCGTTAACAATGGTGGATACAGGGACTAGATACAAAGATGCCGAACTTTTAACGACTAAAGATAGAAAAGAAGTGGCTGCTGCTTTCGAAATAATTCATGAAAGACATTTAAAATTTCCTAAATTATTACAAGCAGAACCTGTCAGTGAATTTTTCAATTTACGCTGCATATCATTTGCCGAATTTGTAAGATCTCATTTCAATGTTTGTTGCATTTTTTCTCTTAATATTTCAAAACACAAGTGTACCCAAGAATGACAAAATACTAGAAATATACGATAACAACAACATGTTAAAAATTTAAAACTATTTTACTAAACCTTTTTACCTATTACTATATAAACTGTGTAATATGTTCAATTGTTTAAGACAGTCTATTATGGTCTGTGCAACGAATGTATTACAGTTCAACTTAATTTCATTCATAAGCGGATATTCAAGTACTACAAAGGTCAATTGTTGATTGGAAAGCTTCACGTGCTTTTTATGATAACCATTAGAGCGATAGTTTCCTTGATCTTTATACAGTTAGCCCAACGTATATACCAAAACGAATCGCATAACACTAACAAAGAAACTAAACTATTTCAGGATGGAAATGCAGCACTTCATTTACTGTTCATATATATTCCACATATAACACCAGTTCCTTTCGTAGAAAAGAGCTTAGGGCCAGAATGTGTCGAAAACATCTGTAAAGAATTGCTGACAAAAGGCGTTGATGTTAACTTACAAAATAAAGTAAGTACATATTAAAGATCAGTCAACATATGTTTATATATATATTTCACTTTAAATACGGAAGACATAATGGACATATGTTGGAATGTGTTTTTGCCTCGGTTTTGGACTGTCTCATCCGAATGATAGAAAACAAAACTGCCGGTCTCGAACTCACGACCTCGATCAAGAGTCTAGCGCACCACCGACTGAACTAGGCCAACTCACTTCATAATTTGAAGAGAAATGAGTGAAAAAAGTGGATTTGATATCAGCTAGTAAAGTAGAATGACACTCTTAAACGTTTTTCCCAGTCTGAAGAGTCTATCAGATATCTCTTATTTTACTTTTCCAACTGTGAACTTCCAGGAAATTCATATTCCGGTCAGCACAGGATTTTAGTCCTCATGATTATTGGGATTAGCAGTTCCCCTCCAACTCGGGTAACGATGCAGATATGTTGATTTATTGACTTTGACGTTATCTAAAAAGTTTTTTTTTTAATATTTCAAAACACAGGTGTACCCAAGAATGACACAATATTAGACACAGAAATATTAGATGACATCAATATGTCAAAAACAATTTTTATTAACTCTTGTACCCTGAGTATCTAAATTGCATCATCTGTCCCATTGGTGAAGACAGTATATTATGGTCTGTAGGTTGAAAAGGTTAAGTATTGTGTCATGAGTATCACAGTTCGACATTATTCCATTCTTTAGCGGATATCCAAATACTACATTGGTGAATTATTGGGAGGGAAGCTTCACATAGTTTTGTATAATTACCATTAGAGGGACAGTCCTCTGGACATTTATAGAGCCAGTCCGATAAAGTACCATGCAAATATAATAATTAGAACTTGATAATATGAAATTATAAGATATGATCAAATCTGACGATAAGACTTAATATTCTTCATTTCAAAAAAGATACACAAAACCTTGTAATTTTAAATATAAATTTGAGGAATTGACACTTTGACTTAGAAAACTTTTCGGAATATATTGCCTATTTTCAAAATATATGCATTGTAATTTTTTTATTATCCATAAATTTAATGTTTTATATAAAAATAGTTTGAATAGATGTACAAGAAAATATCTGTTAAATATGAAATGATTGATTGAATTTTCTAATATAGAAATTAAAACATTAAAACAGAAAGTCCATGTTCCATGAAAGAACGTCCACTTTTGTTCTCAGGGAAATGAACTTTCAACAATTTCATTTGTTTTCTTGTGTAGACTTCAGATTTGCAAACCCCGAGGGAAGAAACAATTTTTGTCTGAACGACAAGTATGAAATTTCTAGACACCGCGTTTGAAATATATTTCCTCTGGTATCCACTTGATAATACATTAGTTGCCGCCAGATAAAATACAAAAAATCAAAATTTAAGTCTACAGACTAACTTGTTGCGGTAAAAAAAATATACTGTGTCTTGATTAGTATGTAAAGCCAGGATATGTCATTGCTATAAAGCTAAATGATCAATGCTGGAATGTCTGGGCACGGAACAACATAATAGGTCGTATCTCCTATAAATTAGTAAAGCGTGTTTATGTTGAAAAAAATACATAGTATGAATTCAGGGAGGTTACGTTTCTTGAAAATACAAATCACATTTCAGTAGCATAGGTTTTTATTTCATACTGAAGCTTAATTATTAACATCGATCAATTGTATTGGAAACGATCATAATAACGATAGATTCAATCTAAACCAAGCTTATATTAACGATGGGAATAATATCGGGAAAATTACAAGGTTAGAAGTGATTGTGAATATGAATTGTTGCTGAACTATTTCAGAATGGAAATACAGCACTTCATTGGTTATAAATATTTTAAACATAATACCAAAGTTATAATACTGAAGACGATATCGTTTTGTCAATTAGACTTCATCAGTTGAGCTAAATTTTGAAAAGTATGTGTGTGCTTTCTAAAAATAAAGTGGTATCATACAAGCTAAATAATATCTTTAAACGTATAGCCGAATCCGTCTAAGAGTAACCATTGTAATGGAAGAAATTGCTACCTTAGCTTTAGAAAAGTTTCGAATTTAATTGTGTTAACAGTGCCAAATATTACTATGGAATAGGATGAACAGCTGGTACCGAAATACCAAGTACTAGGTTTATGTATACCCTCAGGGACTCGAACGGTCAACCAGCAGTGGCAACGACCTAGTGATTATAAATATTATAAACATAATACCAAAGTTACTATGCTCAAGACGATATCGTTTCTGTCAATAAGACTTCATCAGTTGAGCTAAAATTTGGAAAATATGTTTATTTTCTAAAAATAAAGTGGTATCATACGAGGCTAAATGATATATCTAAAAGTATAGCCGAAATCCGTCTAAGAGTAACCACTGTAAAAAATGACTATCTTAGCTTTAGAAAATTTTCGAATTTAAATGATGTAAACACAGCCAATTATTACTATGGTATAAGATGAACAGCTGGTACCGAGATACCAGGTACTAGGTTTATGTATACCCTCGGGGACTCAAACGGTCCACCAGCAGTGGCAACGACCTAGTGGTTATAAGTATTATAACATAAAAGTTATAATGCTCAATACGATACCGTTTCTGTCAATTAGACGTCGTCAGTTGAGCTAAAATTTAAAAAGCATTCACACGGAATCTTAAAGATTTACACTAGTCAATTGTATTGAAAACTATCATAATAACGACAGATTACATCTAAAGTAAGATTATATAAACGATGGGAATAATATCGGGAGAATTACAATGTTAGAAGTGATTGTGAATATGAATTTTTGCTGATCTATTCCAGGATGGAAATACAGCACTTCATTTACTGTTCATGTATCCTTCCATGGAACAGAGATCATGGACAAAAAGTGCCGAAAACATTTGTAAAGAATTGTTGAAAAACGACGTTGATGTTAATTTACAAAATAAAGTAAGTATATATTCTATTTCACATTTTCATTTCGGAAAACCCTGTGACGTGTTCCATGCCAAAATCTAACAAATGGAATGTTACATTTGTTAGTGTTTACTACCAAAAATGAGGGATTGACCCGTCGCTTTACTTTGGATCAACAGACAATGCCGTGTACAGAAGGTGTTTGGGAAGAAATTGGAAAGACAAATTGTCTAGAGACGACCAAAAGGCACAGTATTCCCAGGGTCTCAACTGGAACTACTACTTCAGTGTTTGATTTCTTTGTTTATTGTTATGTTCCTTTCAAGAATCTTTCACTCGGCACTTACGGCCACTGAGCAGTGAGGCACCTACTGTGACATTGGACCTCAGGTTTTTGCTGTCTCATCAGGAAGACAGTAAACCAACCTGCCACCGGCTGGATTCGAATTCACGACCTCACGACAAAAATCAAGAGCTTCATGATTTGAAGAGGACCGGTGTTAAAAAAGTATTTAATATCAGCAGGCAAATTAGAAATTTATCCCAATCTGAAGAGTCTTTCAGATCTCTCACTTTTCACCTATGTAATTTTGGCCTTCCCTTCCAGGAAATACATAATCCGGCGAGCATAGGTTTAAGTCCTCGGAATTTTGGGGATTCGCAATTCCCATTCTTACGCAGGTAGCGACGCAGAATGTTTAATTCTTTGACTTTTTTGGAAGATTTTGAAAGTTGTCTTAATATTTCAAAACACAAGCGTACCCGAAATGACACAATACTAGATATATTAGAAGACAACAATATGTTAAAAATTTTAAACTATGTTACTAACCCTTTTACACATTAACATCTAAACTATATCATCTGTCCCATTGTTTAAGACAGTTTATTATGGTCTGTGGGGTTGAAAAGTATAAGCTTTGTGCCACGAATGTAATACAGATCGACATAATTCCATTCGTAAGGGGATATTCAAATACTACAATGGTCAACTGTTGGGAGGTGAGCTTCAAATGCTTTTGTGATAACCATCAGAGAGATAGTTTTTTATCTTTATACAGCCAACCGAACGTATACCCCTAACGGAACACATAATACTTACAATAAGATCATCCATCAGCTTTTATTAGAAACACAATATCTGGATGCGTGGTATTCATTATAATTAGAATTTATAACCTTTGCATATCAGTACTGTAATTCATGCCCATTTAGTTCGTCGTTTTAATGTTATATTTTGATTTTTTTCTATTTTCATGCTCCCTTTGTTTCCTGTTACTCAGTATTATTCTATAATTTAGCATAGGAGAAAACCCATCAGTTGCCTTTGGGTTTTTATAAACATCTAAGCATGTAATGAAGCAATGCTGGTCCCAATTGGTATATTATTGTTACATTAACTTTTGAAAAATTAAATGATATGTTTGCTACAAAGCACCTCTGGAGGCCAAGAAAATGATCTCACATTATACACAATTGTTCATTTTTAAATAACAAATAAAGGATGGTCCCCCATAATACTTAAAGCATATATATATATATATATATATATAGAGAGAGAGAGAGAGAGAGAGAGATAGAGAGAGAGAGAGAGAGAGAGAGGAGAATGATAGAATGACAGATGTTTTCTTCAAATTATATTTAACGCTTGATATCTTTAAAAGATATATACGATCTGTCCCCCTAATGACTAAAATAAAGGATTGCCCCCAAAGCACTTCTTGAGGCCACGAAAATTACCTCAAGTCATAGACAACGATGTTCTTTTTAAATAAAAAGGATGGACCCCATAATACTTATAGCATAAAAAATCTCAGATACCAAAGTATAAATCAATAGAATGTCCAGCACATAGATACAAATACGGTAAAAATGGACAGACATGGACCTCTGGAAACCAAGAGATGGGATCAGGTGCCATGGAGGAGTAAGCATCCCCTGTCGACCGATTACACTCGCCGTGAGTCCACAGTCAACTCCAATGAAATGCGTGAGGAGTGTATTCCAGTCACAATTGATACAGACGTCTCAACAACCGCCAATGAAAAGGCAACTTGACATTTCACTTAGAGTAATCGCAAACAAGACTATTATACCGACCGTAAAATTTGCGGAACGTTAACATTAAACGTGGTTTTCGATGTCCCTGTGTCAATAATTTGTCAGTGAGTAGTTTACCTCTGTATATGAAATATTCATATGTTGTACACGTCCTGGCATAACGGATCACTTGTGAAATATAAACTCTATATGCAGGTGACTGAGGGATATTAATACTTAAATGTAGAAAATTTACGATGGGAAAGCTGAAATTTATATTACGTAAATGTCAAAGTACGAAGCGTGTGTGTTTGATTCTGTTGTATCTTTAATTTTTAGTTCGCTGGGAAATATTGCATTGACATATGTTTGAAAATAGTCATTATTAATTGATGGTGTAATTGTTTTATACTTAGACATTTTATTTCAATATAAACACAGACGGGAAATTAACAACTAAGCTATACGATAAACGCGACGATTTCGGCTTTCCCATCGTAAATTTTCCACTGTTTTACGGTCGATATAAAAGTCTTGTTTGTGACTACCCTGTTTCACTAAGTGAAATGTTGAATTGCCTATTCGTTGGAGGTTGTTGAGACGTCTGTACCAATTGTGACGAGGATACACTCCTCACTTGTTTTATTGGACTTGACTGTGGACTCACGGCGGGTGTGACCGGTCGACAGGGGATGCTTACTCCTCCATGGCACCTGATCCCACCTATTGGTTTCCAGAGCTCCGTCTTTAGTCATTTTTACAGGATTTATATCTATGCCCTGGATATTCTATTCTTCAGAGAATCATTCTGGGAAAATATGGTAACTGACCGAGTGAATTCGGCCCAAATACTAACTTACTTCAACACTATTGTATGCAGGTACTGTTACTGGTGGATGTCAAACGATACAATAATATCAGTTGTTATCATCTGTCCGACTCTGTCCGGTTACAGGCCTAGGATATGTTATTTCCGTCTCCTTAACACACATGTAATTAGAATAACCCAATACATATGCGCACTGAGTAAAATAGTTGGATAATATTCAGCATTCGCCATTGCAAGAATGCATAGAGCTATATATTTTACGGTTGTCTCTCGTCTTCCCCTATGCGTCATGCGTCGTTAACATTTGCACATTTTCGACCTCTCCTCTAGAGGCATGATTGTGACGTCAATATCTACAATGTTCATGCATTAAAATGAAATCGACCCATAATCAAAGCACTAGTGGGCGTTTCAGTAAGGCAAGGTACAATCGTATCAAAAATCGTTTAATCACTCAGAAACAGATCGACTTTTTGTAGACATATAAGTAGAGGTACATAGCAGGATCCATTAAATGTTCTACAAAACCTTCTCTACTTACCAAGATACTGACAACCGTTAAGGAGAAACTTCAGCAATGTTGTACACTTGTTTATTCCAGAAGTGGTGTACCTCATATGTAGATATTGAAACATTCTAAACAACTTTTAAACAATTTGAAGGAACACAATTTTTCTCAGATTCACAGTATCAAAACATACGACTTCTCTACTCCTGACGTTGATAAAGATCCTGGGATTTATAATAGACAAAGTTCTTGTGATTTCGGAGACACATTGTCGGCATCCCTATGGGAAACAATTGTGTTCTTTTATTAGTTGACCTGTTCCTGTGTTCATATGCAGCAGACTTCATTTAGAAACTGCTGAATCAAAATAAGAAAAAAGCTAGCGGTGTCCATTAATTTGACATTTAGATATATCGACGATGTTTTGTTAATTGATAATGTCAATTTTCATACATATGTCAATTCCATACATCCCAGTAAACTAGAAATTAAAATCAAGCACACACGCTTCAAACTTAGACATTTTACAAACTTTAGTCAGAGGCGGGACATTAACAACTAAGCAATACGAAAAAGCGAATATTTCCTCCTTTCCATCATAATTTTTTCCATATTTCCTACATTCACCCGCATACGGAATTCATTTTTCACAAAATTATCCTATATGCCAGGGTGTGTACAAAGTATGAACATTTCATATACAAAAGTAGACCACTCACTAACAAATTATTGACACAGAGTTATCGAAAACCGCGTTTGATGTCAACGTTCCACAAATTTCACGATCTTGTTTGCGATTTTTTCACTAAGTGGGAAGTTCAGTTACCAGTTTGGTTGTTGAGAACTGTGTACCAATTGCGACGAGGATTCTCTCCTCATGTATTTCATTTTGATTTGTGTGACCGATCGACAAGGGATGTTTACTCCTCTATGACACCTAATCCTAGCTCCTGATTTCCAGAGGTCCGTGTTTGTCTATTTTTACCAGATTTGTATCTGTCTCCTGAAAGATTTATACTTTGGTATATATATATATATCATAAACATAACACCAAAGTTATAATGCTCAAGATCTTATCGTTTCTGTCAATTAAACTTCATCAGATGGGCTCCAATCAAATATGTATGTGATTTTGCCAAAGAGAACGTGATATCGTACAAGGCAAATTAATAATTTTAAAAATATAGCCAAAATGCGTCTAAGAGTTACCACTGTAAAAGAAATGACTATCTTAGCTTTAGAAAATTTTGAAATTTAAATGGTGTTATCAGTGCCAAATATTACTTTAGTATAAGATAAACAGCTGGTACCAAAATACCAGGTACTAGATATCTCTGTTACTTTTTGTATACAAATATATTTGAGAATATCTTAGAAACATTTTGAACCAAATTCACAGGTCATGAAGTCAAAAATCAAGGTAACAGGCACCTACGTGAACAGAAAATATTATTTTTGTCACATTTGAGACATTTATGACGTCTTCATAAGAACCAGTAGACCGTATTTAAACAAATTGGCATGTATGACCCCCATGTGAAGCTGAATGCAGTTTGTCAAAGAAAAGGGGTCTGAAGCCATATTTGAGCCAAAAATGACCAAAACTTGATACAAATTTTAAAATCTTTTCATGAACCAGTTATCAAATGGCTTTCAGATTTTGTATACAGGATTTTGAGTCGGTATCTACAAAGTTTGCAAATGAAAACGAAACATGTCGATAAAAGTTAAAGTTGTATATAAATGGCTTTTGAACACAAAACTTATTGACTTTTTGTATGAAAATATATATGGAAATGTTCTTAAACTTATCTAAGGATATATCGGCATAATATCAAGGTCATGGGATCAAATGTCAAGATAACAACCATCTACGTAAAGAAAGGATATAAAAATTGGGAATTTTCGACTTCCTCTCAAGAACCAGTGCACTAATTTTAACCAAACGTGACATGTTTTTTTCTCAGTTGACCGTTAAGGCATCTGGGACCCAGTTGCACAACAGGTTGTTAGCGTTAACGTGAAGTTAACCAATGTTAAACTAATGGACTAACAGTCCGTTAAATTTAACGATGTGTTGTGCAACCGGGTCCTGGTCATTATATCTATTGTGTCAAATTTATTTAATATAAATTGCTGTTAAAACACAGTCGCAATCCAAATATCATGGCATTGTTTTTTAGCATTATTATTATTATTATTATTATTATTATTATTATTATTATTATTATTATTATTATTATTTTTATTATTTTTGTTGTTGTTGTTGTTGTTGTTGTTATTATTGTTATTATTATGTAAGTGTGTGCGAATAATAATTTCATTCAAAACAACATTGCTTTAGGACGGGAACACACCACTTCATCTTAGCCTACTTGTGGAGAACCAAGCAATTGTTGAAATTTTACTTAAATCGTCAGCGGACATTAACATACCAAACAAAGCAAGTATTTTTTACATTATATATAAACGCTTGGGTCTTAGGACAGGTATAACATTTGCGGGAAGTTTTGGTTTTATTTGGGTGGTAAATATTTATCACGAAATACTAATAATGTTAATGTTTCAATAGATGAATTTTAATAAATGAATATATTATCCTATAAAGTAGTAAAACACAATACATTGAAGTGTCCATGTTACGAATTTTGAAGAATGAATAAATACAATTATTAAATGATAATCTTTTATTTATATACTTTTTGCCAAAGTTAAACCATACAGTTAATATATTAATTCGAATGACATGCAATTCATATTTTAATTCGAATGATCATGGAGGATACCAATAAGGTGCAACCGATCACTATTGACTTTATATTAGTTTATATTATCACTATTAACTCTATATTAACTGTTTATGGATCTTTCAAAACATACTAAACATACTTGTCTATGTGGCGTTAATCCATTTAGAATGTCTTATATCTTTTCGTTTTGTTTCTTTACAGGACGGAAAAAAACAAATTGATTTGTTATCTGGAGTGAGTAAATGTTTATTTTTAAAAATGCTAATGATCATGTTTCTTAAAACCGTTGGTCGATAAACATATCGAATTCTACACGTTCGACATATTGCCATTTTTGCACTTTGCTTCTCGAAATAAAACATGTATATATGGATTCGCAGGAGATAGATAGATCAATAGATAGATAGATAGATAGATAGATAGAAAGATAGATAAATAAATAGATAGATAGATAGATAGATAGATAGATAGAGAAATAGAGAAATAGATAAATGAATAGATAGATAGGCTGATTGAGAGAAATATACAATAAAACCTGTTTATAACGAATTCCATGGTACCTATGAATTTGTTATAGCAGTATTTCGTTATAGGTATGTTTAGTTGAATGGATAGCCAATGATATTTGTTTAAACAGTTATGATATGTTACATACAACACAGGCTACATAAAAATGAAATACACATAACACAATATAGTATTACATTACATTTTATCTTAATTCAAAAATATATATGTGTACAAAAATTGGAAAATTATGATGAGTGATACATGAAATAAATGTCAGTGACACGTATAGTGTATCAATCCCGTCTTACATTTATGTTATTAAAAACTCACGGCAGTTACATGACCTAGGCTTACCAGTGAAATCACTGATTAACACGAACAAGTTAGTTTTGTGTTGTGTTGTTTAATGCAGGTAAGAGCCACGTTCTGTGTTAGATCAACTGGTAAAACTATGAATACTCCGGCAGTGTAATCGATATAATTTGTTTACAGTACAGAGTCACGGTCATATACGAACAAATTCGTCACAGCAATAGACAAATGCGGCAATAGACAAACAAATTCGTTACAGCTAATGGATTCTTGCTGGTAGACATAAAAAACGATTCGTTTTAAACAATTTTTCGTTACACCCGAATTCGTTACTCACAGGTATTTAACATGGTAAGAATTTGGGACATTGCAAGGGATTTTAACTCGTTCGTTACAATCAAGAATTTGTTAGATCCGGGTTCGTTATAGACAAGTTTTACTGTATATATAGTTCAACCCCGTTATAACACCCTACGTTATAACGCTAAACCCGCAATACGCCGTAGTTTTTGAAGAACGGATTTCCTCCCATGTAATTCACCCTTTATAACCCCGAAATCCGCATATCATCAACCACCCCCGATTTTGAAGTACAAAAAGTAATTTAGAATTTTGTCGAAATAGTTGTGTGTATTTTAGATTTTAAGATTCATAAAGACGAAAGTTGGCGTTATAAAGGGGTGAATTGTATATATAGGGAGATAGAGATACAAATATATATGTTAATTGATTTGATTGTTTAATCGATTTATTGATTGACAAATTGATTGATAATTAATTGACTGATTGTTTGTCTGTCACTATATTTCTATTGCAGGTGACAAAGACTTGGAAAATATGGTCAGGTAAAATTGTCTACTTAGTGTTTATTTGGGTTTCATACATTGAGAACAATATGTTCTAAGTATCCAGGAAACTTCGTACGTCCTATGACGTCAGTACATTGTCTTCGAGATTTGATTCTTCACTTCGATAATTTCGTCAGACCAAAATTTATAAATAGACTTAACTCAGCTGTTGGTTGTCTTAGATTTTCTAAAAAGTGCGATAGTACATTTACTATGGCAAAGATACAGAATGAGATCTTTATAACTGTTATACAATTCTTGAATTGCTTAAGTAGCTTGGAGCCAGGTTAGCGCTAGATACAGGAATTGCGTGTACCTTTTCGGCATTAATTGTGGCTTCCTCTGTTGGAAAATAACATGATGTCTTTGGGAAGTTGCATTTTACGTCCAAAATGCATTAGCACTCCATAGATTTAGATTCACACAAAATAAAACAGTATCCGTAATGTTTTACAAAAAGACTTTTATTTTACCTACAGTGTATTTTACTTGGACTTGTTGTACGAACACTTTATGATTAGATGTAAATACTAACAGGTTTTGTATATGATAATAGATATTGGAAGTTTAAAAAACCTATATATACCATTTATCTATAAACATTAAGTATGAAATCAAAACTTATTGTAAATGAACCATTTTACACTGGCTTGATCATTTGTTCAGACATAAACATTGTTTAAATATAAACCTTATATATCATATATCACCCAAAGTCATTTTCGACAATATATATATTATTATCTTGCATTGTCGTATACCAATATTTTGTATGTGAGTCATACACCTGTTTGAAATTCGAGACCAATACCAGTAGTATATTGACAAAAAGAATAAGATTTAGTAATAACATTATAATGAAATAGTACGTTTTAGAGTTTTTCTATATTCGGTTTTCGGATTGGGATGTTTCATTTGTCGATTCATCTTTGTTATGCATAGCAATTTCCAATATGTGTCTTTGCCTCGATCAAGAAATAAAATACAGTTGTATCTGAAGGTTAGATTATTTTCATTAGTCCATTTTGGTCACGAACAAACTGACATTAACGTCTGAACACTATACCATAAATGGAATATTGTAACATTTCGATTCATTGTATTACATCGGACATTTTCTTGATTGATTGACACAAAGATACATACAGGAAATGGCTAAGCATAATAAAGCTGAAAAGTCGATTAAAAAATTCTGATCAAAAACGGATTACCGAAGAACTCAACAAAAGTTAATTGCATATGCAGCAAAATAAAAACTGTGTCGACATCACACGAAAACAAAACAACAATAGGCAGGTATTATCATGTGAGGTGATGTTTTACAAAGTTTACTGTTAGCGACTCGTTAGCGAAACAAGACACGTTTCACAAAGACGTTGGATACCTCTAAATATCTTCTCTCTCCATTTATTATATTTAGGTCGGACCTTTTTAACGTTTTTGCTTGAGGACATCATCTGGCGGGAGAAATATGAGCAAATCCCGTCTGTATTAGCTAATTACGTAACAGATGACATTAACGACACAAGTATACGAGATATTCTGAAGTACTCCATGTCAGTGGATTTGTTGCGGGACAGACGGGAATATATCAATATTCGCCCAGACACATGTTCAGACACATGGCGCTTCATACAGTCTTGTTTGACTTATAGTGCGGTAGTGAAACAGTTAAAAGATCCAGAGACATACGTGTCTTCCTTATTTAAGGATGTTGTAACTTCAAAAGATATCCGTGGAATACAAGTTTGTCTGAGAGCTCCCATTGATATAAAAAGAGACGACATCATCTACTGTCTAAAAGAGGCCGTTCAAAGTGCAGACGGATTTGAGGCAGTCAAAGCTATAACAGATATAATTGTTTTATCCAGAAAGGAAATAGACACAATTACTAAATCTAATGATGACAGAAGTACTGGGTCTGGTATTAAAGTAAAAGCCTTTGAATTACATCCTGAAATTCAAAAAATGTTTTCAGCCTTGCATGAGAAAAGTTCGGCGCTTGAAGATTTCATCAAAGACTACCATAACATTTTGATTGATGCGTATTTTGGTGTCAGCAAATTAAACGGAATAGATGAACCGACCATCGTTGCAATTTTCAAAATTCCTCCTTTTAAGGAGTTTCCAAGCAAGTATCGGGGATTTCACGTAGTGCACAGACATGCATTTTCCGTATATAGTGAGAGTATCAATGCTGAATACGGCCCTGTTCATGAACGTGGGAATTCGGAAAGCCTGATAAAATGTAAACCGGTGATATCAAAGCATGTAGATTACTTAATGAAGAACCACCGCAATTTGCATATTGTTCGCGGATCTACTGTAATATCAAGGCAGAAGTCTAGATCCGTAGAGGGAAAAAATTGTATATTGCTTTCGTGTTATGTAAAAGGCGTCATTCCAGACGGAGATCTTGAGTTCCCGAAGGCACTGGATGAAATGCCGGTAGATGTTAGAGAGGGGGTGTTTTATTTGTATTCAGGGGTAGGCAATTTGAAGATGGGATGCAAAATTGGAAAAACTGGTAGGTGTCATATTCACGTATGTATCGTTGACATCATGAGTTTTTTAAGCATGGAACTGCTGAAAGGTTTTATCCATGGGTTAATGAATTCCAACTGGACAAAGACAAACTCCATGATGAGGGATAGCGCTTTACGATGAATTTCCTTTAATCAGATGACATTCATAATCCCATGTATGCCACCTTATTGCCGTTCAATGCTTATATTTACTCATTGTGTTTATTTTCCGACGTTTCGTTTTCATTTCTTTTTTTAATTTAGAATTTAAATTTCCAAAACAAAAGCTCAACCGGTCTTGTATGGATTTTTTTTTTCAATATATGCAGTCAGTTATGAGATAACGAACAACCTGTTTTTCTTATGGCTATTGAGTGTCAGTGTTAACAGAGTAAATGTTTTTAAAGAAACAACTGAATTCGAATGTATTGCTGACAATTAATTATTTACGACTTGGCAGCTTTGTGTAAAATAATTTATATCAAATCAGTTGGTAATATGTATCAATGAGGGTCCCTTTGAATATTATGTTAACAAACTTTATACTTAAAACCGTCGATATGTTTAAATGCCAGACTATATTGTATATATTTTAATCATACATAATGTAATTGTAAAAAAATGTATGGAACTTAGTTTACCGCTCGAGGTTTTAATCTGTAATATTACATGGTAAACGAAAACTACTTATATTCTCTTTAGCTGAAGGTTATGGTACGCTCGGTGGCTTTGCGACAGACATAAAGAAGGATTTGTGTTTTATAACATGCGCCCATGTCCTAAATGATGTTTTTATGTGTACAGACGGTAGTGTGACACATTTCACAGATGGGTTTGATGTGTTAGAGATACAAAATAATGGACAGATCACGATATGTGGTGAACACATTCGTTCAGTAATGGATCTTCAATCGATTGTATCAGTGGATGCTTCCCTGGTAAAAGTGCGTGATACAAAACGCCCAACGGAAGGACTTTTTGAATTTCAGTTGCTACAGAATTTGAGAGATGCAGGTAACCTATTTATTACATAAAACTTTTGATGTTGATGAAACTACAGCCAAGTATGTTTACTCTGATGGGAAATATACATCAGCCAAAGGTGACTGACACACCATTTCAGTAATGCTGTAGACGTAGAACTAACCGGTACTAGCCTTGTCAGTTACAGCGCTACAGCTAAACAGAAATAGGCTTTCTAGTTAACAATTTAGTATGGAACCCTTGTTGTAGACCTATAACTAAATGAATGGACTTTGTAGCAAACATTGCAATATCTAAGCTGTGCTTTATACGTATAACTGAGAAGTACTGGACATTTTAGAAAACAATGTAAAAGGTGACCTGTATTTTAGACACACAACTGGACTTTTTCGTTTGCATTATGATCTGACCTGTCATATGGAAGTATACATTACCGATTTTGGACTTTCTAGTTAAGCATATAATACTGTATCATTGAAATGTTATCTAAGGTTTAATATTTTCTTTTTTTCCTTAAAAGAGAGAGCGAATTTGAAATAAAGCGACATAATCGCGCTTGATAATTTAAGCGAGAACAGACATACCATCTACTAGACTGTGGTAGATAAGAAAGAATCTAGTATGGCATATGTAAATTTTCTGTTGTAAAAGGGGGGATCAAGGCTGATTAGTAGATATATACTCTCCACCTGGGAAATATCGCCATGATATATAAATACCATGTATGACTGTACCTGAAATTGGAAGCCTCGTTGTTTAAAAGATATAACCGAGGTAATGTTTTTAAATAAGGCAAAATCCAAAGTTCAATGCCAGTTGGTCAAATACCAAGGTAGCAAATGATAGCTGTAGTCATATGAAATTTATATGTGAAATATCAAAGTCCTACCCATCATTGTTTCAAAGATATAGCCTAGGTAATGTTTTTAAAACGTACGTCAAATTCCAAGGTCAAGGTCACTAGGTCAAGAGTAAATATAAAAAAGTAAAAATATAAAGTGAAAACTCGTTTTAAGAAATAAGCATATTGGCCAGCGACCTATTCTCGCCAACTGTTTTTGATTAACGTGGAAAGCGCAAACACGTGCATACATTCACATATATTTTGTGTTTCCTGAACAATGCACTATTCTGATTACGGAACGAAAAGAATTAATAATTTCTCCAAGAAAGCAGTAAATATCAGGCACAATAAAAAGAGTTGGCGAGAATCGGTACTTGGCGAGAATAGGACGCTGACCGGTATAACTTTTTAAACATGTTACACATAAAATATTCATGTAATCTGCCATGAAGCTATGCGTATGTGTTTGTATGTGTGTGTGTGTGTGTGTGTATGTGTGTGCGTGTATTTGTGTGTGTGTTTGTGTGTGTTAGATGTGTAAAAATGAAAAAGTACCAATCGATGATAAAAACTCTAGTCCATTAGAACACGACGAATTAAATATGATAATTGTCTCAGCATGAAAAAAAAAGGATAGGACCAGTTGTCCGGAAGGAGTCAACGTCCTATGGTGGCATGTCGGACGTTCCATGGAAACCTTTTTACTTCGATGAACGGATCAATTTCGGTGAAAACGTCAACTTTAGTTAAAAAGTCAATTTCGGTGAAAAGCACGATTGGGTAGAGGGAGTCACTGTGTGTCGGCCATTGAACACTACTGTTGCCGACACCTACTGTTACACAGAACCTCGGTTTTAATGTCTTATCCAACGGACAAGAAAAGCCAACCCCTCCGGTTGCGAATAGAAAATGGGCATCTTGTGTATGCGACAATCCGTCTTATTTAGATACATACTTGTACCAGATATGAGAAATCAAGGTAAAGAAAAGTATGTCACGGATAAATGAAATTTGCAAAGGGGATACACTTTAAAATAACAGTAGTTCGAGGGCAACTATTGTGTAAATGAGCAGCACATGGCCAAGACAAAGCAAAATAACAGGCGAACGGAAGCATAGAAGAAAGGAATGATGGAAGGACGGACGGACGACACAAAACCAAACTACAGTCCCCTGGAAACCAGTAGGAGGATAATCAAAGGCGAAAATGTTCTGGTATACATTATCTGATCTGCGTCAGAATTTTTGTTTAAGAGATGCAATGCATACCTGTTAAAATTGTCAGGAGTGTGTGATATCAGTGATTTAATATCCTGCTCAACTGCTTCTGTGTAAGCTGCAAGAACCCCGCACTTTTTGGTCTATATGATTCACATGATTTATATTGTTCTTAATTACTGAGAGTGACTTGGATTGAATCAATTGTATCCGAGTTCTTTCGAGAAAAGTGCTCTTTAAACGTTAAACTCCGCGAAAGCGCTCGAATATTGTCCCTAATGTGTTGGCCACTGAGAACAGGATGACTCGGTGAATTCAAGTCTGCACTTTGGGGGTTAATGCTACGATTCAGAAGGACACTATCTTTAGAGAATTATGAGTTTGAGTTTTTATGTAGTTTCGAGTTATCCTCAATAATACCGTTAGCTCTCCTAAATTCCGACTGTCTGGTGATTTTTTTTAAAAACTCAAAACCAGATATGTCTGCTTTCAGTTCATTGCCCCTTTCACATTGATTACACAATATAAATAACACACAGTTAAACACACTCAGGCGTAATCACGCATAATCAGAATACAGATGGATTTTTCGTTTTTTAGCTATTTACTGGGATAGTAAAAGGCACGCATTTGAATTTTCGCCGCTGGGGCGCCTCCAGTGGCGCTGTTGATGACGTCATCAGAATGCTGGATTCTGATTGGCCAATTCAAATGCGTGCCCGGTGAGCCGCCTGTGACGTTATAAGTGGGTCATACCGGACGCGAGGTTTCAACAAGTATCAAAGTATCTGTATCATTTTATAGCGTTTTTTGTACTTCTGTATATAAATTAAAAAAAATAAACACTCACCGGAGGAATTTTTCTGACGATGTTGACTCTACGAGCTTCGGATGCCAAATGAGCT
>BROG01001947.1:0-21118 GCA_030159075.1 Atrina japonica | reverse complement strand
TAAAGTTTCATTAGATGCTGGTGGGACTACAATATAAAGTACCATCTTTATTTAATAAAAACCCAAATGAAATTTGACTCACCTAAGATTAAACCAAAAGATTGAGTCTATGTCATATCGACCCATTTTAAACTCGTCCAATCGCAGTCTCGGCTATATCATTATCGGCATATATCAAATACTAGAAGTATCAAGGTCGGTCCATTGAAGAACATACAACAAATTTAACCAATATCTATATATCGACAATGTGAGAACTCGCTTTCAAAAAACCTCACCAATCAGACATTCTCCGGTCTATTTTTTTACATATGATTTCACGTGAGAGTAGGGGATGGATACCAACCTGTGAGTAAAAGGATATACTTGATCATGACAATTAGCATCTCAAAGTCCGTTTTCTTTGTAAAGTAGTATTTGACAAATTAAAATCATTTTTCACCCGATAAGCAAATGTCATTATAGCAGTACTCATCAACTATTTTCCCAACCACTGACAATGTTTGTCTCTTTTGTATCGACAATTTATAAAAAAAAAAAGGTTCATGTATCAAAATTTCTGAAAATTTATAGCACATAAACATATATAAAATATTTTACAGCAAACGAAAAACCTGTCAAAACTAGCCAAATTGGGTACTGCTTCATGATAGATTTATATATAATGTAAAACTGTTTTTAGTGTATTATGTTTAATGTATGAAACAAAAATAAACATACAAGAAAATATAAGGAAATAATTGATTGTAATATACATCCCGGTGATTGCAGATTTTGTTTATTTTAAGATTACAGGTGTAATTTTAAATTTTGGGAGTCATATATAATTCTCTCCGGAGAAGTGGTGGTGTAGTTTTATAAATTACAGCAAAATCTTCGTTTCCCATTATTTATACAGGCACCGTAATGTAGAACAGAAGAAAACCTGTTATAGTTTTAATTATAAATAATTTCACGAATATTCTGCAGACGTACGTAAAATGATATTTAGGCACCTAGTTCAACAAAACAGTTATTTCCGGAAAATATTGTTCACAAACATTTTAGAAATAACTGATTCTTATCACTAATACTGAACTACTGTCACACTCCACCGTATAGCGCTAACGGATGTCGAAAGTATAACAAAATTTCCAATCCATTTGTGTACGTTTGCATACATTTTCTTTTCCGTTCCTTATGCAGCGTCTGCGTTCTTTGTCCGGCAATGCACATTCCAACCAGTGGAAGGTTTTGAACATGTTCAAAAATTTGGAACGTACGCCAACGTACAAAGCCCTGGCGTGCATTTTGTTCGATTCGTATTCGGTACTTGTCCGGTTTGCATCAGTTATTGTACGATGGACCCAATACATGATCGGATTACTATAGAATATGCAACGGATGTTCAAAGTACGATAATTGACATTAACGCATTGGACCCCCAAAAAATAACAGATGTGAAACGTTGGTCCACTGGACAAGTCTGATGCTGTAATGTTTGGAGACATAGTCTTTCAACAAACTGTCGGCATTCCTATGGGAACCAGTTGGGCCACTTTATTGGCTGACCCGTTCTTTTTGTATAACGAAATAGACTTCATTCAGATACTGCTGAATCAAATGAAGAAAAAGTTAGCGGTGTTTTTAATTTGACATTTAGATATATCGACGACGTTTTGTCAATTAATAATGACAATTTATATATATATATGTCAATGCGATTTATCCTTGCGAACTAGAAATTAAAAATACAACATAATCAAGGACGCACGCTTCCTACTTAGACATTTAGACTCAGACGGAAAACTTTAACAACTGGGCTTTATGGCAATCGTAAATTTTCCACATATAAGTAGTAACGTCCCACAGTCATTCGCATATGGAGTTTATAATTTACCGATATGCCAGAACGTGTTCAACATATGAACATTTCATATACAGAAGTAAACTACTCACTGACAAGATATTGACACAGGGATATCGAAAACCGCGTTTGATGTCAACGTTCCACAAATTTTACGATCGGTATAATAGTCTTGTTTGTTTTTACTCTGTTTCATTAAGTAAAATGTTGAGTTGCCTTTCGTTGGGGCTTGTGAGACGTCTATACCAATTGGGTCGAGGATGTATTTATTTGAACTTGACTGTGGACTCACGTTATGTGTGACCAGTCGACAGGGGATGCTTACTCCTCCATGTCACCTGATCCAACTTCTTGGTTTCTAGAGGTCTGTATTTGTCCATTTTACTAGATTTGTTTCTATATCCTTTGCATCCTAAAGATTTATACTTTATCATATTTCAACCGCAGTTGATGTTTTTGTCATCACTAGACACCACGGAGAACGGTGTGTGTAACCTTTTTTGAATGAACGAAACGTAGAATTTGGAGAAGAATTTCTTTTTGTTTCAGTTTTATTCAAAACAATAGCTATAAAACATATATTTACAGTACAATAGATACTAAGCGTCACCTCATTTCCCGTATACAATGGTGGCAACTGGCGACTGTTCCTTCGTTTTGAGATATTATTTGACGCTTGTAGTAACGCAACCTGCTAATTATTACATGTGTTATAAGGTACTGTCGCATTACACCGTATACCGCTAAAGGATGTCGAAAAAATGCGGCAGAAATTGATACGGTTGCGAAAGGTGTTCACGCGATCAATGCATGGGACGCATGAAACAGATAAACCCGTTGATCTGTTGGATGTCAATTTGAATATCGTTGCTTGAAAACAGAATTTCAGATTTGTTACGAGTCGAGGATCGGGACAACTTAACATTGCAGGCGAGCTCTAATGCGACGGTCTAGGATATAATGTGTTATGAGGTCAGAATTACCCTAAAATATGCCAGCAAAAATACAAATCAAGAACACAATAAAGCAAATTTATAAATTTTATTAACAATAATCAAATAAAAATTAATCTATATGATAGTTTACAGTTATTAAAATCACAATCACAGTTCAATTCAATTTCAGAGATCCACATGAATACACAATAAATTCCCGTAAGAATGTAATATTAAAAGGATCCACTTGAATACACAATAACTTCCAATTTGTATGTAATAGTGATGTGCACTAATCTGACATAAATCCCAGTATAAAAAAAATATGTTCTGCTCTCCTATAACTTGGTCTCAAAAATAGTCACAGCTGTTCTAAACTTATTCTGCCCCAAAGACCTGGGTGTGGCACCATAAAACCATTCTCAGACAAAAATGTTACTCAACTATAATAATTTACTCAAATTAGAGAATTTTCTCAAATTCGAGTAAAATTGTCCACCATAAAAAAATTCTCAGACAGAATTTGTTCTCAAGTATAAAAATACTTAAGTAAGGTCAGTAGTTGACTAAAGTCATTCTCAAGATATAATATGACTGCCGTACAAGTCCGCCTCAGGCTTTTGTTGTGCCTCCGATTCCTCGGCACTGGAGCTAGCCACATTTTAATTGGCGATAGCCTCCATGTATCCGAGACTTCCGCCGATAGAGCTATCAGAAGTGTGTCAGCTCTCATAGGACGTGTTTTCCGTCATTATGTACAGTTCCCCTCAGGAGAAAGAGCGAGACAAGTTATGGAGGGCTTCAGAAGATTAGCAGGTACAGTGTAATTTTTAATATAAAGATGAATACTTGATCTAAATGTACCAATTTCCATTTCTTCATACCAATCTCTCCGTGTGTTGATACTCTAAACCTCCATATATGTTTATACGACTACAGCGCCGCACCGAGTCAAGAGAAATGGAATAGGGGTTCCTTTAGGTTTACCGCAAACTAGTGAAAGATTTTGCATTAAGAATTATCATGAAAGAAGTAATTAATAGATCAATATTAATAAATAATAATTATATTGACTGTTTCATAATTTTTATTTTAAATTATTACCACTTATTAGGGTGTCTAGTATGATCAACAATAACCGATTAAATACCCAACTAAACCCTTTAAAGAAGTAGGTAAAACATTTCCAATACGATTGGCTACTAAATGAAAACAAGAATAGGGGCATCTGAAAGTTAAAATAATACAAAATAATACGATTTGGTTGTTGAAAACCGGCTTCTGTTTGAACTATCCGTTTCAATATAAGTCTTAGGTAGTTTTAGATAATTCTTTCGAAAAACAATGAATAATAATAATAATTGAACCTATAATTTGGATGAGAATTTTATCATATTTATTATCAGCTGTTTTTATTTCCACAAATGTACTTAGATAAGTTAAACACCAAAACAGAACTGAATAATTTTTTATGATTTATAAAGGTACGTGTTGGAAAATGAAGCAAATTTAACTTCAATAAATAAATATAATTACAGGCCAATAAGTTGTTAGATCATGTAGCAATATTACCTAAGGCTATCATGCTGTGAATATTTGTAATCAAAACAACAACAAAAATAATAAACATCATGTACAAACTTATTGCATAACTTAATGAATTTATTTGTTAAGAAAATGATTTCTGCTATTTTTTGTGATCAACATTAGGCAAAAATATAATAAACACATGCATGTAGCTAAAAAAAAAAAGAAATTGCAATTAATAATTGATATTAAGGAAATACATTGTTGAAACTTTGTCACACATTGAAATAATGATAATAAATTCTAAAATTTCATTTTCTCTGCTAAATATGATTTAAAACTTAAATATTATTGATACTTGTATTATTGAAATAAAATAATAGATACACACAAATTTTGGCCCCCAAAGTTATATAATTATACAATGTATTAATAACCCAGAACGAACAATATTAGAAAAATTATTGATGAAAACTACAGAGATTGTTGTAATTTCTAATAAATTGTAATACTGTGTCGGATTCAAAGGGGTGGCGTGAAGGCTAAAATAATGTCTGTACAACCTTCACAATATTTTTCTGTAATGAATAAATGATTCCAAAAAGTGTAGAAGTCTCGTGCCCTGCTAGTCTTGGTTAACTTAATCTACTCTTATTCACCTTTAACGTAAAATGGAGGTAGCCATGCCTTAGCTTGATAATTCTGAGTTTTTAAGATTTATCCTAGAATTATTATCAGCTAAGGATTGCAAATATATAACTACTGACAATGTCCAATTTTATATACCCTTAAAAAATTTGTAAATACTTGTTATTTAAGTAAAAAATAATGTTATTTTGATTTTAGATTATAGGAATAAAAAGATATACATTTTCCTACAGTTAATGACCTGCTATCCAAGAAATAAAATGTAAAAATTAAGATTTAACACAAGATAATTTATATTTTAAAAGATATGATGAAATTACAAAACAAATTGCATAATGTCCCTAGAATTTGTAGATGAAATAGTTGATTAAAGAAACGTTTTGTCAGGAAAACAGATCTGCAATTATCCTAATAAACTTTCTATTTTTAACAGGTTTCCAAAAGTAATTGGTTGCATTGATGGCACATTTATAAAAATAAAACCACCCTCCACCAATGAGCCGGAATATGTGAACAGAACAGGATATCATTCCTTAAATGTGCAGGTAAAAATTAATAATTTTTAGTCATTTCCATGTTAAGATAGATGATTATCTCTTATATTGTACTTTATGAGTAAGTTTCCACAACAAATTATGAAATTATCAATATTTTTTTTAGAATTTTGATAAGTTTTTTCAACAAAAATGCATAAATCCCTGAAAAAATTCAAATTACCTACCAGTAAAAATTCTTAACATAATTTAAAGTCTCCCCCATGAGATCCAATGTAAAATTTCCAAGGTTTTCAAATCTGATGTATAAAATTTTAATATGTGTATTATGTTTTTGTTTTAAAATATACTTTATACCTTTTGCTTATCCTAAGATAATATTGTATATTATTATATATTAGATTCACAGTAATTTTGTATATGATTATATATTAGATTTACAGTAATTTTGTATATGATTATATATTAGATTTACAGTAATTCTGAAATACATGTAGTCCTATGCAATTATACATTTCAGATGGTGTGCCATCCTAATTTTAGAATAACATCAACCAGCATTAACTGGCCCGGGTCAACCCATGACAGCCGAATTTGGAAAAATTCAGGCTTGTGTAGACAGTTTGAAGAAGGTAAAAAATTTAAAAAAATTATGAAATGAGTGAATTAAATTCCATCATTCCAATTTTGTAATAACTGAATTATATGTTTTATTGTATTTTAACTTGTTAGAGGCTCTTTACATGCATTTTAATCACTACCTGTTCACATTGACAGATTTTTACTGTCCCAAGTAGTACCAGTTGCGCATAAATCAACCTCTTTTTAATGACCATCCCCTATATACCCTAGTTTCCGTGTGCCCCTAAAGAGGTCACTATATACTAAATTCACTGTATTATTCATTTCAAGTGTAATAATTAAATCTTTTATTTATCATTTAAATCAATGGACATTTGGACATAGCAACAGCTGTGAATCAGGTGAGCTAATAAAATAGACTGATTAATTGATTGACATATGAAGAGACAAATTGTTTTATTCTGACAGACAGAGACAGACAGATAGATAAAAGACATATACAGTAAAACCTGTATATAGGGGCCACCCAAGGAACCAGAGAATATTGACCTTTAATACAGGTCAATATTCTCTGGTCCCTTATAAGGGTCACCTGCACAGAAAGGCTTTATGTGCAGGTGACCCTTATACACAGTATTAATTTAGTTGAAGTATGCAGTCAAGGGATTTTTCAAACCTGGCCTTTATAGACAGGTGATCATTATATAGAGGTGACCGTCAACAGGTCGACAGGGGATGCTTATTCCTCCACAAAACCTAATCCCACCTTGATTTTCATAGGTCTGTGTTTGTCCATTTTTACCAGATTTGTATCTATGCCCTGGACATTCTATTGGTATCTGAGATGTTTTATAGTAGGACGGACAATGATAGATAGACAGAGACAGATTGAAACATAGCCAGATACAGAATACAAAGAATATTCAAACAGTCTGAAAAATAGATTAACAGATAGACATATATTTATACGTTTATGTCTGTGTATTCTTACCATCAGTTTGTTGAACCAGAGCATATAGTCTTCTTGAGTTAATAGGTCTGTAAAAGAACATAAGGACAGACACCACCAAATATTTTCCCATAGGCCTCAATGCTAAATTACAAAACTTCAGGTCACTGTCACTCCCATGTTTATTAAATCTGGGTCAAATAAGAACCCTGTGCTGAAGGATCAATATTTTTGATAACAAAATATGCAATCAAAAGTAAAGGTTGCCGTTGCATTTTTACTACAAATTTCCACTTGTTTACAACTCGTAGTATTCCGCACCAAAGGAAAATATCTATTCCCATATGACCCCTCCCTTTCAATTTTCAACCGTCAACCCTATAATTTCCAAAATACTACAAATATTCATGTATCTTTTTTATCACCTTAATTTCACTCATTAATGGCAAAACTATTTTTCTCAATTAATGACCAATCAGATCTCTGGGCTCATTTTCCCTTCGCACAACAATGTCTGCGCCCATGCTGTAAACAAAGCAGGTGTTTTCCATAAAGGTAATTTGTAATAGAGAATTAAACATTTCTTAAATTTCCATTTATTATTCTCTTTATACATGATGACATTTAAATTTGATAAATTATAACATATATTTTTAAATGCTACTTATATTCATCATTTATTATTGGGGATTTTGAAAAGTACACCCAGAGCGATGATCTCCATCCTGAGTGTTAGATTACTTTTAATTTTTCATTTCAGATCCAGATACAGTGGATTCTGGCCCTTGAATATATGGTTAGCAGGACCACCTTGCCAGTTTGAGGCCTTTTTGACTGGTCAAGTTTTTTCTTGCCTGGACCAAAAAATTTAATAATTAACAATACATAATCATTTAATTTTGTAAAAATTGTATTGAATTTTACTCACCATCTGAGTCAAATTTCACATGTGAGTCCGGACACCACAATTTGACCTTCCTTCATTCAGATAGAAGATAATGTGGATTGGCTGCCCTTTGAATGCATATATGTTAGCAGGACCACCTCCGGAACTTCTCAGTTTGAGGCCTTTTTGACTGGTCAGGTTTTTTGTGTCTTTGTCCTGACCAAAAAATTTAATAATTACAATAAATTGTTTCCCAATCAAAATTTGATTCATTATAATTTAATTGTGGTATGGATATGAAATTTTTTAAAAAGACTGATTAAGAAATTTTCAACAATTTACTGTGATAATTTTAATTGTCTTAGTAAGTATATATCAAATGCATATTACATTTGTTTGAATAATTGATACCAAATTCATGAATAATTAGTCATAATTTTTTTAGAACAAAATCTTATTTTTGGCACATGTAAAAAAGAAATGCATTACTTCGCTGTTTTTTTTATTGTAGTACTTCTTGTTTTTTCTAGTTTTTTTATTTATTTTTTTTTTTTTTTTCTTTATCTCCGGAACTTTTTCTTTTCTTGCTGAGGAACCTTCTTTTTTGATAATTAAATAATATGCATTTTTATTTTATTTTCAAATTTTTTTTTTTAGTATTTGATTAAATAGTATACATTTTGTGTGTTATTTTTGTCTCAGTTCAAATTTGAATAGAGTAATTTCAACATTTGTTTTTTTAAAAATACTACAATTAAAATTTGTTTTTTTTTTTTATTTTTTTTCTTTTTTTTTTTTTGTTTTTTTGTTTTTTTTTTTTTTTATTTTATTTATTTTTCTCAATGATAATTCCTTCATATTTTGTGACAAAAAGGGCAATTTCAATTGTGGTATGGATATAGAAATAGTAAAATTTTAATTAAATTACAAGTGAGGAATTTCCAAATTGGGTTTCTGAAGCAATTTATGCCTGTTTATGTTTTTTGTATTTATAGTTTACAATTTTCACACGATATGTAGAATAGTAAGAATTATTATGCCTGTGTATATATCTTTTCACATAAATAAATAATTAAAAGGGAAAGAAATTAAAAAAAAAATGTATTTGCTTTTTTTTTTTTGTTTGCCCCTCTCTCCTCTCTCTCTCTCTCTCTCTCTCATTTTTTGTATGTTTTTCTCTCTCTCTCTCATTTTTTTTTTTTTTTTTTCGTCTCTCTTTTTTTTTTTTTTTTGGCATTCTCATCTCTCTCTCTCATCTCTCTCTCTCTCATCTCTCTCTCTCCTCTCTCTCTCTCACATACACTGTATGTTCCAATATCCACAAATTAACAAAGATGCAGTATAAAATTAAACCTCGGTATTTATTGAACAATGTTTAGAAAGTATTTTGAGATAGCCCCTGAAATGCCCAATTTGCATATCTAGACGATTATGACAAGTTCCGGAACAGCATAATTTACGTAAAACCACGCAAGCTGCCAACAATTATGTCCAGGATTGTGGATTGTGGATTTGATTATTTAACTGATAATAAAGAAAGTGCAAATAATCAAAGTCAAATTATGACTTTCGTACCGATGATCAGACTGTCAGTGATAATATATTAGGCCATGTAAAATACATAGCGAAACACATCGAGACCACTGTGACAGTGTATGGCAAAGCCGAGTCCTAATTCAGTACAATTGTTTAATGTAAATGATGTGGAAAAATATTGTAAAGATTGCGTGTTAACAGCGAAATATATAATTTTATACATTGCTGGTGTAATACATTAAGAACTGTGGGGGGAAAACCAAAGTTCAGTTGATACTAATCATAGAGGACACTGTAGGCTTTTTCTACGGCCTTTACTTGCATCCTATCAGAAATGAAATATATTACTTCAACTAAAACGGCTAAATTTAAAGACCTTACGGCATCGGCGATATAGATTTATTGTTAAAGTTATTATCAGAATTTAGGTATTCGTATGTAGTTAAAAAAAAACGGACTATAAATAGACGCTGAATTTGATTGGTCTGTGAAAACAAAACGGTCAATCTGACAAAGGGGATTTCCATGATAATCGAACACTTTTCATTTTCACACTCTTCTCGTATCTCATTGATGGCATTAGAAACAATGTTAATGTTTCTGATATGTTATCGACAATAATCATTCTATAAATTTTAGTTTTCTTTTTTTATTTATGAGATTTAAAATTAATTTCAAGAGTAATAAAGTAGGGAACCTACGCATTCAAAACATCTGCAATTTCCTGCCAAGCCCTTGATTTCAACTCCCGCACTTTCATCGCCCCGTCCCCTATCATTTTCCCAAATAAAACATTTTCTGTTTTTGCAACCTCTTCAACTAAAACAATTTCTTCTTCCGCCAACCAGTTTGACGAACGTTTTAGCGTTTTGGTATTCATTCTTTCAATATCTGTAGATTTTGGGTCTGATATATATATTCACTTTAATTAGGAGATAGCAGACGACGTTTGTTTACGTTCTATATAACAATCTTACCTAAATTTGCAGAAGAGTTCCACAGCAGGTGTCTCGGGCCCCTTATGAACTGCAAAAATAACCGTAGCAACGATCGTCGCGTGCAAAATTGCGGTGTCAGTTGAGAAAATTCTTAAATCATTTTATGGTGGGGCATTTTCATAATTTTCTCAGTTGAGTAAATTCTTAACTTTTGAGAACAAAATCTGTCTGAGAATTTTATTTGTTTATGGTGCTGGGCCCTGGTCATCTCTGTATATATACTCTAAAAAAGTTCCAAAAATCACTAGATAGGAATAATCAAGAAAATGGTCTTTCTAGACGATTCGGAAAACCCCTATCGATAAAAATAGTAGCATGATGACAGAGTTAGAATGTCCTTGAACAAACACACAAACAACTGATCTTCCAGAAAGGTCCAGGTGCATTAAGTTCAACAAGTACAAATAATTATAAACAAGCACCCATTCACCCTCATAACGCCTCCCTCTTTCAAGAAAAGTGTGATATAAAATCATACAGTCAAAGAATTACAATCACATACATCCATGTAAAATAAACATTTTCTGTGTGATATAAATAATCAATTACATATAAAAACCAAATACGTAAGTCAATCACATTTAACTCACTCTGGACAAAGCATCTGCCAAAACATTGTCTTCTCCCTTAATGCGCTTTATAACAAGATCATACTCTTGTAACAACAAACTCCACCTTGTAAGTCTCTGATTTTTGTTTGACATTTTGTTAAGAAAGGTGGGAGGGTCATGATCTGTATGTGCAAGAAAAGGGTGAAAAGTAACATTCAAATAAACGTCAAAATGTTGTAGTGCCATCAACAAAACAAGGCATTCCTTCTCAATTGTAGAATAATTTCTTTGACTCTTTGTCAATTTCTTGGAAAATAACAAATAACTCTATCTACATTATCAAATATTCCTTGAAATAAAAAAGCCCCGACTCCTACATCACTTGCGTCAACGGTGAGTTTAGTCTGGAGTCGACAGAATTGGACTACTGATAAGTAGGGATTTAATTTTATCGAATGATTCGTCACAGTTCTTGGTCCATTCAAACTTTACTTTCTTTTCTAAGAGATTCGTAAGTAGCAGCAAATAGCAAAAGATGGACCCCTTCATCCCAGTCTTTTGATACTGATAGCAATAAGTTTTTATTACAGTTTTAAGGGTCTGATGAAAACGTTCAAGTGCCCCTTGGAACTCGGGATGATAAGCACTGCACTTGTACTGCTTGATACCTAGTCGATGCATAACCTGTTGAAATAACCCGGACATAAAGTTCAAACCTCGATCTAACTGTATAGATGTAGGCAGACTGACAAAACAAAAGCTGGAATGGGTTGAAGGGGGGGCAGATGGCATTTTCTGATTAGGCTTACCAACCATCTGACAAACAAGACATGACTTACAAAAACATTGACATATAGTGAATAAAATGTCTAAGTATGAAGCGTGTGTGATTGATTCTGTTGTACCTTTAATTTCTAGTTCGCGGGTATATATCAGGTCGGCCAATAAAAGCGCACAATTGATTTTCATAGGAATGCCGATAGTTTGTTGAAAGACCAAGTCTCCTCACATTACAAATATATTTAATATAATAAACTGTGCCTTCAAATTTTCTGAAAGTTGTTTAGAAGTATCCACATCTGATTTACAATCAGAAATATCTGGGATAACCAACTGTACAGTATTGCTGAAGTTTCTCCTTCACGGCTGTCAGTATCATGATGAGGAGTAAAGATAAAGGTTTGGTAAAATATTTGCTTGATCCTGCAATGTACCTCTGCTTATATAAGGTTTTATTTAGTTTAGGTATATAAGAGCTCAGAATCAGTATCGGTTGTAGGTACAACAAAAGAGCGTAATACGGAGACGTGGTTTTGATATTTGGTATTCGATTGATTGTTGATAAAAGTATGCACAAATCTGTATACCAGCTCAGCCACAAAGAATACCTGTCGTGATAAGTCAAATTAGGTAGTAAATTAATTAATTAATTAATAGTAAGTATAGGATCTATTTTGATACATAGCAATGCCTATGCAAATTTCAATACATGTGTTTAATTTAATTACTTGGTACATGTATTAACACTAGGAAGTCATGAACCCTTGTACCACCTATTTTGGCCAGTTTAATATCAGTACGTCAGATGTCCAGGGTTAATTACATTAATCGGTTATGAATATTTCATCCAAAGACAAATCTAATTAAGTAATTTTACATAGTCTGACTAGGAGGAACTAATAAGCCCTCTTTTTATTAATTAGTATATAAAGGGTTAGGATAGAACAGTCAGAGATTCATAGACATATCTACAGTATCCAGCCAGAATACCCGACTTAGGAACAAACATGCTGAGTAAAACGTGTGAGTGTCGTCACTAGCGGGCCTTCGACGCGACACAGAGTGATAATATGGAAATAATGCCACTTGAACAATGGTGATGTAATGTATAAAATGTATATATATTACATACATGTAGGGTTTTGCCGGTACTAAACTTTTAAAGAACTTATCCTGGTGGTTTTGTTTTCAACTGGACTCAACGTAACAACTATGACAATCAAAACGACGATCAGCTCGACTCCGCACAACAACGACAACTACGATATAGAAATACCAAATTGACTTAATTATACTACATACCATCATCAGTCGTGAACAATTTAACACACACACACACACACACACACACACACACACACACACACACACACACACACACACACACACACCGGGGTGTCCGGTATTACGAGTCCGACCACTCATTCTTATCATACTGGACTTAAAAACACACATGTACCCCGCATGAATCAACACTGTAATTCGACAAAGGACATCGTTATTTGAGTATAGCCAATCATAGGCGTGTTTATTTCTACATAGAATCTGCAAATCAACGGCACATTATGAGGAGAATAATACAAAACATTGCTAATGAGTCACTGCATACTCCTGTAGCATATATGGCAATACATATCGGCTCACACTTCCACTTCGATAAAACACATATACAGAACTTCGTAAAACAGGAATTAAAACCAATGTGAATTTTTGTATTATGAGAAGTGCTGTTACTCGTATGAGTTACCCCCTTAAATTTCATGCCGTGAAAATCTTTTAAATAGTAAAAAGCTTAATATTTTATTTTTTGATAGTTTGTAGATAAAATTGTATTACTTTTAAGACTTCAAGCCATATGTGTTTGTTGAAAATAGAAAATTAGACTTTTTGTACAAAGGGTTATATTAGAAAAAAGACTGGTTTTATTACATTGACGTGACGTTTTGAACGTGGCTCATGACCTGAAATTTCAACATAATTATTTTTTTCATTGAATATCATTTTTGCACCCATCAACCATTCATCACCAGATATTTCACCTCATTTGCTGAAATAGCATAAACCACGGTTTCGTATTTTGTGTGAATCTTAGCTGGAGTGCTACTTAATAAAACACGATCCAGAAATATGAATTTTACAACATCAAACAAATTAAACGTTCATTACTATATTACTATTATCCTATAGTTTATTAAAATATAAATATTTCATAAGATCTAGATTCTAGTTTCCGCACTTATAGTTAATTGATACAAGGTTGGAGCATATCAATTGTGTTACAATGTTTTATTGGATCTATTCCTTTTACCTGCCGAATTTGTTTGCGATTGCTTTCTTTCGCTGTTCCAATGACTTTCAATTACTTTCCGACATTTTTGTTTTTATTTACCAGGTTTAACATGAACGAAAAGCATCCCGATTGATTTCAAAATGGATGTCAAATGATTTCAACTTGGGTCAAATCAGATTTGTTGTTAGCCTACACAGGATTTCAACGAAGCCTTGTTGCATATGTTTTGACTGCCAAATAGAGTAAAATAATTTTGAAATATTAGTTAGAATTTCAGATTTTACCGCATTTAAGACCAAATGAAAATCTGGATACACTGCGCGACACTGTACCTTTGATTACACTGTCAGTATTTTACAAGATACTTTTCCGCACCCTTTGTGTTCACTGTTTTTCTCGAAATGTAAACATACTTTCCAATCTATATTATATTTATATATATTTTTTATTGATAACAATATACAGGGATGGATGGATAGAAAAAGACGCATGATTGTAAATAAAGGGTTCTATTTCGTTAACATCAAATGTTTTTTGTGGGCACCATGGCAAAGCATCCCGCTTTAAATCATGAATTCTCTCACTTCTGGTCAGCGCAGATTCGAGTTCCGCTGGAATCTCAGCTCACTTGTGTGAGAAAGTTTGACAGTTTACTTGCGAAAGGTGGGTTGTTTTCCCAAACACATTGTAAAGTTATTGACCTTGAAATTAGAACGTTCCCTTAGAGCTTTTACATGCATATTTCAAACACAAAATCAACGGTTTTCAATAAAATTGCTAGTCTCAGTCCATCAAAAGGCAAATGACATTTAACTCCATAAGCTTGAACTTTCAGGTATATTGGCATGTCCCAACAATTTTATATGCAAAATGTATCCCATGACCTTGGCATTTTGACACATGATACTTCATGACAAATTCCCTAACTTTCAAATATATCTGCTGTCCCTGTCACCATAATATTTAAACCATCGTTATTGCCAAATGTCCACATCATTATTTACATTTTATATACTAAATCATAATTTATATATAGTAGTTGTTGAGTCGTCTGTACCAACCGTGATAAAATGACATTTAATATTGAAATTAGAAAATAATATTTATTATTTTACCTAGCATTAAAAGATAAAGTACCCTAATATTAACCCTTGAATCATACCTATTTAAATGTCCAATTGGCATATACAAATACACATGCCTTGGAAGCAGATAACAATATAAAAATCTCAGATAACAAAGTATAAATCAATAGGATGTCCAGGACATAGATACAAATCCGGTAAAAATGGACAAACACGGACCTCTGGAAACCAAGAGGTGGGATCAGGTGTCATGGAGGAGTAAGCATCCCCCGTCGACCGGTCACACCCGCCGTGAGTCCACATTCAAGTCCAATGAAACACGTGAGGAGTGTATCCTCGTCACAATTGGTACATACGTCTCAACAACCGCCAACGAAAAGGCAACTCAACATTTCACTTAGTGAAACAGAGTAGTCGCAAACAAGTCTATTATACCGACCATAAAATTTGCGGAACGTTGACATTAAACGTTGTTTTCGATATCCCTGTGTCAATAATTTGTCAGTGAGTAGTTAACCTCTGTATATGAAATCTTCATATGTTGTGCACGTCCTGGCATATTGGATCATTTATGAAATATAAACTTCATATGCAGGTGACTGAGGGATATTACTACTTAAATGTGGAAAATTAACGATGGGAAAGCCGAAATCGTCGCGTTTATCGTATAGCTTATTTACTAATTTCCCGTCTGTGATTATATTAAGTAAAATGTCTAAGTATGAAGTGTACTTGAACATTTTCAGTATACATTCTTGTTTATCATATGTAATTATGATAGTTAGCAACTTTCATCGTGTTTCTTTCAGTTATTGTTGAAACATTGCAAAAAAGGGAGTAATTGAAGATATTTAAATGCAACTGAATATAACACTTACATTTAACATCCATCGTTGTTGAGTCACTTACAGGAGACGTATTACCACTGTTTCCTGCTGAACACCTCACTGGCATCTGGTGATAATTCCTGGTTACATTTATGGTAAGAGTCTTTGGGTTACTGCTCGCCTGTGTTGTTACTTCAGTAGAGCCTATAAACCATCTTATCGTGGGATCTGGGTGAGGTTTGTTGTTTATTATACAGGTAAATGTTATTGCCTGATGTTCATATGTCTGCAATACTGATCCACTCCCAGGTGAAATTGTTACACTGGTAATTGGCACTAGAATGTTGTAAATTGTTAAGTATTAAACAAATGAATTACCTATCAGTAACCTATTTGTTTGATACTATAAATTCATTCACTGATCTGGTTTTAACAGCTGTAAATGATAAGAAACAAGTAAGAATATAGGATCTAAAGAAGAAAATAAAACGCGAAGTCAACTTGACTTTGTGATGTACATAAGGAAATGTGAAAAAATTAGAATGAGGCCTACCTGAAACTGAACCTTAAAGTTTTAGATGTATTAATTTCGTGGTTTCTACAATTCATTTAGAGGCAAATACTTAAACTCGGGAAATGAAATTTCTGATGTGTTCGAAATTCTAGAAGAACAAATAAAATGTACAAATATGAAAAATAAAAATGTTTCTGATCAATTTATTTCGAAATTATCAGATATTCTTTAGAAAGCCTTCTTAAATGGGTATATCTAAAATTGAATTCACTCTGTCGGGATCTGACGCACACCAGAAGATTTCCATTGTACTTGATTTCAGTTCTTTTGAGCTTTGACTTATCCTTGATAAGGTTGAGTGCAACTGGGTAGTAAACGTGACTGTTTGTTATGATCAGCAATGGCTTCATCTATTGTGCCACATGATCCAAATACTAGTATGTCATCTACTATAGATGCAGTACCTTAAAGTATTTCATGTTGGCGTCTCTGAAATTCTTCAGATGCCGATGATTTTCCAAATGGCATACTAAACCAACGGTAATATCAAAATGGGGTCCAGAAAGTTGCCAAATAACAACTTTGTTCGGCTAGTTCCACATGCCGAGGGCCAGCAATGCAGATGAAAATTCGACTTACATGTGCGTATGCTGCATTCATGATCGTGATAACGTGTTGTTAACGTCCCCTGGAGTACGACCGATACCTTGTTTGCTCGTTTTTAAATGTCACGTCTGATACCCTGTTGTATATCGACATTTTTTATTAACAGCACACAAAGCAATGACGTAACAACATAAATGCTCAAATATCATATAGAGTTCTAATGTAAATCACATGAACATAACAGATATATAGGGGAATGTACACGTTTATTCTCAGTTTTGATTAACTAGACCGAAAAAGAAAGCATTTCAGGATTATGTCTGCTCATAGCGTTTGGAAAGGCATTCGATTCTTTAGAATTTAATTTTTAGCACACGCTTTGTCTTTCTATGGGTTTTGTCCATCCATGCCACACTAGGTTGACATATCATATAAAAAAAACTCCTGTTGTGTGCTAAATAATGATCATTCTTCTATTTTTTATATTTAACGGGGAGTAAAAGGAGGGGATCCTATCAATCCTTATATTTTCATTTTTGCTTAGAATTACTATCCTCGGCCATAAAAATAGAGTTCTAGATATAAAAGATTGGATACTTTAAAAAGACTTGACTGTGGACTCACGGCGGATGCTTGCTTCTCCATGGCACCTGACCCCACCTCTTCGTTTCCAGTGTTTGTCCATTTTTACCGGATTTGTAACTATGACCTGGACATTCTATTGATTTATACTTTGGTATCTGATTTTTTTATATTATAAAACATGAGTGTTTTCAATTCTAACTTCCACAGTTATTTTACAGACCCTCTAACATATGTCGTTCATAAAACTATTTTCTTTTTTCAATTTTCATGAAATAAAATAAACTGGATTTGATTTATAGACACCAAAAATATGAGAGGGGGGCTAGGAATGTCTTTTAGACATTAATTTAAGATGTGTTGGGTAAAAATGTGAGATGCTCTTTATTTTGCACCTTGAAAAAACATTATTTATTGACAAAATCGAACATTCTTGGGGTTACAAAGTGTTTAGCTTAAATAGGGAGAGTTTCTTCAAAATTTAAAATTTAAAGAACACTTTTTGGAGTGAAATTTTAAACATTTTGGGCTATGCCCAGGAAAATAAACCTCCACCCCTTTAAGAACTTGTAAATTAATCTATATGGAACAATAACTTCAGAACAATAGACTAATTGGTGCCGAAAGGGAGTATTCGTCGCTGGGGACTTGCTTCTGGAGGAAAAAAAGTTTTATTCGTTCAATAATTTTTTCGAAAAATACTATTTCGTAAAGTAAAGTTAAATAGAAAATTACTGTAATGTCAGCTGTAATGTATGACTGGTGCATGTTGTAAATGTGTGAAAAATAAAATATAAATTAAAAAAGAAAAAATTAGAAAATGACTTAATTATAAATGAAATTCTAGAGATACTGACAACAGACTACATACCACATCGGCAGATAATACAAAATTTAATTGACAAATGACAAATACAATATATATATATATATATATATATATATATATATATATATATATATATATATATAATATATATATATATATATATATATATATATATATATATAGTAGAACAATTATTATTCAGAACAACACATTCCTTTGATCATAGTAAATATAATTATTCTTCTGTTACCGCTTTCAGTCATAGTGGCTCTTCAGACAGACGAATAATTATATTTACTATGATCAAAGGAATTTGTTGTTCTGAATAATAATTGTTCTACTATTTCTACTGTACCAAGGACATTTTATTTCTACTACTATATATATATATATATATATATATATATATATATATATATATATATATATATATATATATATATATATATATATATATATATATATATATATATATATATATAATGTAAGTGAATTGAAATCTTACCATCAATGTTAAGTTTCTCATATTTACTGCCTTTCAACTCAGAGATATAATCCCGACATCTCCACAGTGATCCTTGTTCTCTCTCTGTCAGGTTAGGTCCAGGTATTGTGAGCGTATACGTCAGACTTGACTGTTGACAGTTGTAAGTGTATGAAGCATCTGGATTCTCAGTAACACAATCTCCATTTAGAATTCCCATCCTCACTACTTTTATACTGTTTCTATACCATTCCATAATCGGGTAGTCTGGAGTTACGTGGCATATCCATGAGAAAGAAGAATTGAGTACACCTCTCACAGATGATCCTGTTAGATTAAAAGGTGCTGAAAAAGGGAATAAGTTTAATGTAAAATGTCATGACTGATATCCAGATAGACTTGATTTCGTAAATATGTCTTGAATATAATATGTAATGTTCTAATAGACAATATATTTGTAATGTTCGGAGACGTGGTCTTTCAACAAACTGTCGGCATTCCCATGGGAACCGATTGTGCTCCTTTATTGGCCGACCTGTTCCTTTATTCATACGAAGCAGACTTCATTCAGAAATTGATGAATCAAAAGAAGAAGAAGCTTGCGGTGTCTTTTAATTTGACATTTAGATATATTGACGACGTTTTGTCAATTAATAATGACAATTTTCATACATATGTCAATGCGATATATCCCAGCGAACCAGAAATTAAAGATACAACAGAATCAAGCACACACGCTTCTTACTTAGACATTTTACTTAATATAAAAACACAGACGGGGAAATTAGCAACGAAGCTATACGATAAACGCGACTATTTCGGCTTTCCCATCGTCAATTTTCCACATTTAAGTAGTAATATCCCTCAGTCACCCGCATATGGAGTATATATTTCACAAATGATCCGATATGCCAGGGCGTGCACAACATATGAAGATTTCATATACAGAGGTAAACTACTGACTGACAAATTATTGACACAGGGATATCGAAAACCGCGTTTAATGTCAACGTTCCGCAAGTTTTTACGGTCGGTATAATAGTCTTGTTTGCGACTACTCTGTTTCACTAAGTGAAATGTTGAGTTGCCTTTTCGTTGGCAGTTGTTGAGACGTCTGTACCAAATATGGCGAGGATACACTCCTCACGTGTTTCACTGGACTTGACTGTGGACTCACGGCGGGTGTGACCGGTCGACAGGGGATGCTTACTCCTCCATGGCACCTGATCCCATCTCTTGGTTTCCAGAGGTCCGTGTTTGTCCATTTTTTATCGGATTTGTCTCTGTGTCCTGGACGTTCTATTGATTTACACTTTGGTATCTGAAGTTTTTTTATATATCAGAACTCCACAAAGAGTCACAGATATTGACTGACAAGTTTCCCTAGACACATCAAGGGAATTCCATTCATATACTGTAGAATATGATTATTTTTTTCTTAAAATGATGCAAACTGATATTTGATTTTAGATAATACAAAAACAAAATATTCCTAAATAAGATATAAATCAAAATATAAGCAACTTATCTAAATAAATTAATTATATGTTAAACAATAAGTATTAAAAACATGAAATAACAGAACTGCACATCAGAGATTATTTATAACACCCAATAAGAACAAAGCGTACTAAACCATCATGTTCCCACTTTTTGATTTACCAGTGGTTTAACCAAAAAGTGGGAACAATTATCATGGGAAAACCCTCAGTAAATCAAAAAGTGGGAACATTATAATACTAACTACACCAATTATGCACAATATTAGCACAGTTTAATTGATTTAAATTAATTAAATTAATGTAATTAATTCTTACTCGATCAGAAAGAGAGAGCGGATAACTCTTTCTTCTACATAGTAGAGATAGCTGAATCAAATTAATCCTCCTGGTACAAGCAATGAAAATATATTAGGTATTACCAATAGCATTATAAAACTAACCCATTTATGGTTGTTCCAGTAACTTGATATATCACCAAACCATATATAAATCAGATAATACAGTAAACAACTATAGGCCATGGATTTAAACATGACACTGCATTGTCTAAGTTGACGTCTCTGAATACCACAGAACAAGGAATCTTGTCACATTGTGTTCCGAGTTAAGGCAAAACAATTGTTGTTCTTCTGATTAAATATTTATAGCATCGCCCCATATATATATA
>BROG01001946.1:15000-21159 GCA_030159075.1 Atrina japonica | reverse complement strand
CTGTTTCTTGTGTAGAATCAGTGACTGGGTACCGAAATGATGCTTTATCCGACTTTCCGTAATATTTTTAGCGTTTTACTAGTAATACCAATAAAAACAAAATCAACGGATAACTTAATGAAGAAGTATATGAATATGTAATCAAACTTCGCATTTTTGTAGGTATAAAACATTATTAATATGCTGTCAGAGTATCTTAGTTGTCTTGAACTTTGTTGTAAATACATAAAAATGTAGAAGTAATACTGAATAATCAAAACTCCAAGTCCACTATAATGCAACTAACTAGATCTACAAATGGTCTCAACATGAAGAACTAGTGCGACTCGAAACCGGAAGGCAACAGGTGTCCCAATGGAGTTCCCTGTTAGCATGCCACACTCAATGTAAATGTTACATGGACATCTCGGTGAAAACGTCATCAGTTTAAGATCTGATTAGCTAAAGGGTGTCACTGTATATGATCGTGCTGTTCTCAAAAATACTATGTTACATTCGTTAGAGGGGGTTTATATTGTTAAACAAGATTTCCGTATTGATAATAAAACTTATGTAGTAACGATTTCAAGCATTCAACGATGTAAACCTGTATGAGTAGTTCATTGGCCAGTCTTTTGACTCTCAGGATAAATCATTCAATAGAGGAGCATGCCCTGGCATAACGTATAATTTGAAGAATGAAAGTGTTATAAGCAGGAGGACACGGGGTATTACTAATCAGGAAGGAGAAGTTCTTGATATTGAAATTGTCACATTTTTATATAGGGGTATATGAAGTTATCCGTCCTGTCCAGTAGAAATTGAAAAATTGAACAGAATTGTCACCTGTTTCTTTCCCGTGGAGAGCAAAAACTGTATAAATGTCGCTTTATATGAATATAAAAAAAAGTTGTCAAAAAGGAGAGGAGCACGGTTGGTACCCATTGAAATGCTGTTATTGAAATTAGATTATCCCTTCACAAAATAATGTTTTTCGTCACCTAACACTAACTTTTTATATCTGTCCAGATTTATCAAAACTTAAATTCCACGCATGTGGAAATTGTATATCATTTACCTAAATCGGTGCTTTGATATTGTCTTAAAGGTTTTCTTTCACAGTTGTCAGGTGTATGGTCAACATTTTGTCTTCATGTAAACTTACGACGATGTTTTGGTAAAGAACAAAAAAGGTAATTATTTTCTCACAATACTTTTACACAGCACACGTAACGACTGAGGATTAATGATTTTCCTATCAAACAAATACTATTATTCTCTGTAACTACTTTATACTTATAGAATGACTAAAACATCTTTCAATAATATAAATTAACATTTTGTAAACTATTTCTCTTTAGAGAATATGTTTAAATTCGGGGCTCAGCTTATGAAGTAAGTTGACAGAAGCAATCGTCTTGGGCAGTATAAATTTAATATTATGTTTAAAATACTTACTAGAATGATGACGCGGTAACAATAGTTTATTTTTTTTTAAATACCATGCACAATAAATGTGTCCAAAACCTTTGTCTGTCCTTTGAAATGGTCTATGAATGATTTATAAAATGTTAACTAACACGGTTGGGACAATATTTTTGGAAATATAAACAGTTGCGATGGTAGCAGATAAATAGTTAAACGTGATACCAATACCAATTAAATTATTATAGAAATCGTAGAAATGGTAATACCCCCATAGTAATGGCAGGCTGGTGTTCTCATTAATATGTATTATGTACGTCTTCCGAAGTTTGCTTACACAGTTTGTGAAATGACCAAGTAAAGAGAAGAGTAGAAAGGGTTTCCATATACGGAATAATATAAAATTTCGACAGTCAATCATCAAGCGTATTACAATTCTTATGCATTTAAACTGAGGACATGACGACCTGGAACTCATGTCTCAAATAGATGAAAATATATCATGACATAATGTGATGCCTAAGAATTTTTTAATATATGTATATATATATATATTATATATATATATATATATATTATATATATATATTATATATATATATATATATATATATATATATATATATATATATATATATACATATATATAACGGGGTGATAAAAAGGTTGGGTAGAAGAATAGATAGATTAAATGATTACCTTCAGGTGTATGGTTTTTGTACTTCCTTAACAAAACACCTACGAGTGTTGTATTTAGGATAACCATGACCAGCAAGGCGCTAAAAATAACAAAAATGAATATTACATGGAAGAATTGTATGTTGCAACAAATAATTGAATAACCAAATCTTATATGAATGTTAATCTGTTACTTTAGCATATTATTTAGTTTAATGTTATAAAACCTATACCATTTCTTTCATTAAGAAGATACAATACAGTGTTGTAATCATGCACTATATATATGATTACCTGCTGTTACCAAAAAAAAGCTGGCTAAAAACAGATAGTAAGATAATTGATAATAAATCAGTAATGGCCAGAGAATATATCATATATCACTTGTGAGGTTGTGTCCGTCTTGATCGACTTCTAATTAATGCAGGCAGGCCAAATAAAAGCAGTGTATGGTGTTTACTGCGTCTTACCATACATGTATCGTAAAAGAAAATTATGGATTTGAAACAAATGTCATTTTTTAACCATGACATACAGGGGTAATTGTGTCTTGTTATATCACTGGTTTACACTCCACAAAAACAGTTCCACTTATATGGCGATATTATCATATTTAGGTGAAGTGTCATAAATTATATGCGCTATGGACTAACGATGATAATACAGCAACGTTTATTTTTTCACGTACCACGCTTGCTGTCAATGATACCTTGGTCGTGATCGAATGGCTAATATGTTATAGTACGTCATCTCACTTCTGAATCTGCAGGAGATCCATGACTGTCCGATGTTCACATATTTTTAAATTGTTTCTTAGACCATCTGGGTGTAAGAACTTTATTTCCTGTGTTTTTAAACATATTTCGAGTGTTCGACCTAAGGATAACAATACCGTTTTATGTGTTTATTATGACATGGCACAGAGAATCAAACCCGGTAGTTCCCACTAACAAGTTGACCACTCTACCACAAGACCAACGCAGTCATAGGAATAACGGACAGCGTGTACACAGTTCGAAATCAAATGCCAAAACTCTTGGAAATGGTTACTCTTGGAAACAAAATGCAAGTAAAAGTGAGTATGATTCTTCCATGATGTTTTGGTGAAATATAACACAGATAAAATGTGTGAAATAGATGCAATGAAATAGTTTATCTCCCTTTGTGGCATGGATACACATGAGTGGTAATTGCTCAGAAGTACATATCGTCTATTTATATACATCATGGTAATCTATATTTGTTTCTTCTTTTGAATAAGTCTAACAGTTACTGACTTCATAAATATATATATATATATATATATATATATATATATATATATATATATATATATATATATATTAATATATATATATATATATATATATATATATATATATATATATATATATATATATACATATATTAATCGATGCAATGTTTTCGTAAATCTGGTATTCATGTTACTGTAGAGCGTTCGTCGGACCGGGTCATACCAAAGACTTAAAAAACTGTAGTGAATGTTCCTTCGCCAAGCGCTCGTCATGCAAAGTGAAAGTCACGGAAAGCGTGGCACGCAAAAGAACCCTCACTGCATCGGCATCAGTCCACAGCACGAGCGAAAATATGTAGCACATAACCTCAAGCAGATGACATCTCAAAATAAAGAAAAAAATTAATCACGGGATGTAAAACAACAATCAAACTAAATAAAAAAAAACATATTGGTAATGTAATGCAAAACTAATATCAAAAGTAAGGGGCCTCCATTGCCGAATGATTAGAGGATGGCACTTTGAGTCATAAAGTCGCTCACTTCTGGTCAGCGCAGGTTTGAACTCCACTGGTGTCTGTGATGAAGTTTGCCAGTTTACAAGGCTGCTTGTCTCTTCAGGAGTACATTTCAATCCGGTTCTCTCCTCAACCGTTAAAATCTTGTCGCCACCATATAACTGAAATATTGCTGAAGTGGCATAAAACTTAAATGAAATCAAATTTCTTTAAAATTAGATAAATAAACATAAAGGTCTCTTTTAAATTGGTGATTTGCATACTATCTCATAACAATCAACAAGTTCTTACATGTCAAACACATGGTTTATCTTCATAGGTTTTTTAACACATCGACATTCATCTGTATTCATTTGTGGTTTTGTGATGCTTTTGTTATCAGGTTCCGGAACATGAGGAGACTTCTGTGCATTCAAGAATGATCCCCTGTCCATGAAATGGTTGTAGAATAAAATAAGGGAAACAATATAAAATGTATCTCTTCATATTTTGCATATTTTATCTATTATCATTCTTCTACATTAAAATGTCACATCATGATATGTATTGGTTATTGAAAGCACAGACTGACATGTTTACGCCCGAGTTCGTCGTGCGGCAAAAGACCGGGCTTGTGCGGTCCTTTTACGCACCAAAAACGAAGGTGCAGATATTTCAACATGTACATTCAATAACACGTTTATTATATATCCTTATCAATGACACAATGGTCAGAATTTAAAGACATTTAGTTTGCGAAAAATCACAATAACGTCCATTATTTCCGCAATGTGTCATCGTTTTAGCACGTTTGAATATAAACTCAAAGAAACTCAAAGGTCGTATATGGTTAGATATTGCACCCTTTCATCTAATGGTAAGTATATGGAAAACGAAATAACGATACAAAATAAAGTATTATTATATAGTTGGATTTCTGATCTGAATGGAATACTTACAGAAGTGGCATTTGGAAACAGCCAGTGTCTGTGGAAAACAAAACACAATGTGTATAACGAAGTTGAACAAAAATACTTAATGCTCAAGCCAAACTTGTATTATCTTGACTACAAAGTCATCTGTAAAAACTCCTGTATCTGACTAAATAGGAAATACATTATTATTTCTCCCAATAAACGTTTTTATAATTTGTGTGTTTGCTAAATCCTTCTTCTTCCTTTGCCAGTATTTTGTCTGTAGTAATTCTCAGAAACAACTGGTCAGAATCACTTAGGTTTCCACTTTATGTTCGACATGAATGTCTAGTGGTGTATTCAGCGCTTTGATCGTGCATCGTGAACTTGAGCATTATTTTTCAAATTACACAAAGAATTAAAAAGTATGTGGAATCTAAAGAATGTAAAATATTCTATATAATTAAACAAACCAAATAAAAAAATGAAGAAATATTCAAGGGTAGTATCCTTCCTAATCTATGTTGTTTAGATACATTTAAGTGGTCAAGGACCCGACCATTAGCCATTTATTAGTATGTTTGTCATGTCAAGTATGTTTGTCATGTCAAGTATGTTTGTCATGTCAAGTATGTTTGTCATGTCAAGTATGTTTGTCATGTCAAGTATGTTTGTAATGTCAAGTATGTTTGTCATGTCAAGTATCTTTGTCATGTCAAGTATGTTTGTCATGTCAAGTATGTTTGTCATGTCAAGTATGTTTGTCATGTCAAGTATGTTTGTCATGTCAAGTATGTTTGTCATGTCAAGTATGTTTGTCATGTCAAGTATGTTTGTCATGTCAAGTATGTTTGTCATGTCAAGTATGTTTGTCATGTCAAGTATGTTTGTAATATCAAGTATGTTTGTCATGTCAAGTATGTTTGTCATGTCAAGTATGTTTGTCATGTCAAGTATGTTTGTCATGTCAAGTATGTTTGTCATGTCAAGTATGTTTGTCATGTCAAGTATGTTTGTCATGTCAAGTATGTTTGGTCCCAAAGGTCATCCTGACCCCTACCAATTGCAATTCTCATATGTCGTAAATTGTAGATGGAGTTACTGAAATATAAAAGTTCCCAAGGGTCATCAGCACCCCTGCAATCTGAAAATGTTCAAATGTATTTATAATGGTCAATATATTCATCCAGAAACCATATATATTTCAGTCTGTCATGACAAGATGGTTTGGAATAATGTATACAGATAGATGAGCGATGTCATATCAACGTCTACCTGTTTCTTTCATTATAATCCGCATCCACTGCCAAAAGCAAATGTTAAATATTATCATAATTGGTTTAAAAAACCGCACCCTTAATCATCTATTTCCTACAACCTTAACGAAATGATACTTTAGGGAGTCAAAATG
>BROG01001946.1:0-10000 GCA_030159075.1 Atrina japonica | reverse complement strand
ACATTACTTTTAACGCTTTATTTTTCTATAACCGTCAAGGCTATAGTAGTGAAGAACTGTAAACAAATAAATGAATGACAGTACGCTTAAACAAAAAAAATGTCAATATAATCAAACTGTCACATGATTCTTCTCTGAGTTGTCGTTCCTTTTGAAACATGCATGTCATTTTAATTCATTTTTAAACAGACAGAGAAAACTACATAAGGCAAACATGATAAGGTGTTAACAATGGGGGTACATAAATACAAAGTAAACATGATAAACAAACAGACAACAACTTTAATAACAGGCGACAGTGATTTTACATACCAATTGGAACCATTATCCATTCGCTGTAAACGATTCCAGGTACGCCATCCTGATCGAGAATACAGTGCAATTCTTCCGTTTCAGCGTCAGAGTAAATATTTAGTTTGTCCCAATATTTGCATGAAGTCAGAACAGGGAGAAACTCTTCGCAAAATACATTTGAAGTACTAAAGAGGATCAAAAGGATCAAAACCTTCTTCGGAAACCTCTGAAATGGAATTATATATATATAGAGAGAGTTAAAATATAAAAATCTCAGATACCAAAGTATAAATCAATAGGATGTCCAGGACATAGATACAAATCCGGTAAAAATTGACAAACACGGACCTCTGGAAACCAAGAGGTGGGATCAGGTGCCATGGAGGAGTAAGCACCCCCTGTCGACCGTCACACACCCGCCGTGAGTCCACAGTCAAGTCCAATGAAACACGTGAGGAGTGTATCCTCGTCACAATTGGTACAGACGTCTCAACAACCGCCAACGAAAAGGCAACTCAACATTTTATTTAGTGAAACAGAGTAGTCGCAAACGTACACCTATCAACTAAATATTTGTTTATATACTGAATGAATGGATGGATGGATAGATGGATGAATGTATGTATGCATGTATGTGCGTATACATAAATGTATGTATGTATGTATGTATTTATATATGTATGTATGTATGTATGTATGCATGCATGTATGTATGTATATATGTATGTATGTATGTATGTATGTATGTATATATGTATGGTGTGTATGTATGTATGTATGTATGTATGTATGTATGTATGTATGTATGTATGTATGTATGTATGTATGTATGTATGTATGTATGTATGTATCTATGTATGTATGTATGTATGTATGTATGTATGTATGTATGTATGTATGTATGAATGTATGTATGTATGTATGTATGTATGTATGTATGTATGTATGTATGTTTGTTTGTATGTATGTATGTATGTATGTATGTATGTATGTATGTATGTATGTATGTATGTATGTATGTATGTATGTATGTGTGAAAATAGGAAAGCCAAAATTATCATGCTTGTGTATGGCTTGCCTGTTAATATCGCGACTTTGTTTATACAATCCATGAGCCAGACCTGGATGTTTGGGCATCGCTACCACCAGGGTGAATAATTTTCATTGTCATGTTTAAAGGACATATATTTCTAGTTTCAGAAAATATATGGTAGTATTGATTTCATTGTGATTTTAGTGGTGCATCGCCACTTTATATACACCTACAAAAATGTTAGTTCCCTTAACTGTGTCTTTGAAGATAGAAAGTGATTTTATTCAATACACGTTTTCTGTTTTAAATTGATTGATGCATTCCATGGCATTCCCCTTTTCATACTTATTTCGAATTGGTTCATTCTGCTAGGAATCATCTTATTACCTTAGGTGTATAAACATTTCCTAGATAATAAAGTGGAACGTGCAGTTTTACTCTTAACCAGAGGAATTATACCTGTGACTCATTTCCACACGATGAACACATTGTAAGATCATTTGTGTTGTGAAATTCCATTCACTGATACGGATTGCAAAACATATTTTTTGTGATAAATAAATAACATTTGATTTGATTAATGTTTACTTCCAGCATTTTTTTTTCAAAATAGAGGTAAATGTGTGGATCATCGTACCATGTTAATAATACTGTTGACATTCTTGAACCTGGTACTTAATTTGTGTTACCGATTACTGGTATTTGTTTACTCGTGAATGGCCGGTGGTCTCTTCCCGAGTACATTGTAACCGGGTTCTCTATTCCAGCATTAGAAACAAGTCGCCATTGTATAACATATTTTTTAATTGTCCGATATTCCAAATTTCAAATTCCTGGTAACTTCCGGCAATGAAGAGTTATGATATCGATACCCCTTTCACATGATATAATGTCGATATGTCTAGGTCAATACCTTTATTTTGGATCTCGTGTCAATATTTCTATTTGCGGTTATGCATTTTGGCGGATCAACAATTCCCTCTGGACTCTCGTCCAAAGAATCAAACTTTTTTGCTTAGTATGGGTAACGGGTAAAACGATTTCATCGTCTGAAATCACTCACTGGGAGACATTTCTCTTATCCATATCAATACATATCAATACATTGTCGGACTGTCAGTTGTTAATCTAAATCGAGTTTTTATGTATCTTGTACCCTATGTTTCCTACTGTGCTAATCTAAATCTAAGTTAGTATGAACATTGACAAAAATAGTGTCATTACGTGATATATTGAGATCATCCCCGACTCGGATGTATATATATATATATATATACACATGTATATATATATAATATATTATATATATATATATATATATATATATATATATATATATATTATATAATATAGTCAATGGTTGTTCAATGAAATCTTATGTCAACTCATATTTATGTTTTATTTTAGTTATAATATGTATTACGTTGATACGTTGATTGATAAGCATTCAATTCATGTACATAGATGGTCACAGATACATGTATTAGTGGAATAAAGTGAATATAAACGATGTATGTTTTGGCCTATTTAATAACTTTAATGTAATGGTGATACACCCAGTGTTATAAGTATATATATATATATATATATATTATATATATATATATATATATATTATATATATATATATGTATATATATATGTATGTATTGTATCGTATCACAGTTTGAAACAATAAACAAATCGTAAGTACATGACGGAAGTTTTGTATAATACGCAAGTAAGTAAAAAGCAAACAAAGAGAAGTGGCGAAGACAATGAACAAAAGTCAAAATACAGAAAATGATAAAGATGACACAGACAAGATCAACTTTGAAATGTAAGTTTGATAGAACTTTGATACATTTAGGAATCTAAATCTGCATGAGATCAGAACATTATAAAGATTACAGGATTTAGAAACTGCCTACAGCGGTATAAAAGTACTAATAGATATTTGAAACTCCAAGTCCTTTAGAAATACGACAAATTCGATGGGATACAAGGCATACAGTTTCTATGATTTAAACGTTTAGACCTCGTACAATTACTATGAGAAATGTTATATTGCAACAAATAATTCCTAATATTTAAAACTCCTAATGTTTTAAGGAGGCCCTAGGAGGATTTAGATCCACCGAACAACGACAAAAATGTTATACGAGTGAATATCTTTAATTCATATGCATCATGCATGTGACATGTACAATGTACTTAACAATGTCTGAGTAATAGGACTAAAAGATCCTAATGGTTCGTTATCAATCTTGTTACGATTTAGAGAAACAAAATATATATTCACATGTGCTCATCATTTATTGAAATATGAATACAAAATGTATGCCATCATGGAAACAGTTTTCACTTAGTAAGAGACATATGAACCATGTAAATTAATCGAGTTTTAAATATATGCCGGTGAAGTTACTATTGCTATTGATATATGTATATAACTGTAAATTAAAAATAATAAAGTGCTTGTTAATACCTGTGAAAATATTAAAATCATTTATCTGACTTGACAACATTTGCTATTTAAGTTGTTATTGTACAAATGTCGGGGTACACAATTCTAGTTTCCGTACACATATGCAGAATAATATCGATTATCAAAGTCTATATCTTCAGAATCTGTTATACGAGTGAGAGAGAGAGAGAGAGAGTAGAGAGAGAGATTGATGAGAAGGGAGAGAGAGCGAGAGAGAGAGAGAGGACGGGAGAGAAGAGAGAGAGAGAGTGAGAGATGGGAGAGAGAGAGTGAGAGAGAGAAGGAGAGAGAGATGAGAGAGGAGAGAGAGAGAGAGAGAGAGAGAGAGAGAGAGAGAGAGAACAAAAAACTATTTTGTTTTACTTTTTCGGTTTTGATGCATTTAATAACTTCCTTTTTACGATTACAAACCCATGGTATTATATGCATCGGCTTTAGGGTCAGATGTTTGCATTCCTGATTTTTTTAGTTTTAATAATGATGATATAAAGAGGGCAGTCACGCTATGTTTTTATTATGTGGAAATCATATAAAGACCTCTCATTCAAGCATCATCCGGATATCCTGCACTTCTATATGGTATGTCCGATGAATTACCTGTTTTGTTGGATATAGTCTTGTAGTTGTATACTTTTAAGGGGAGTTTTGAAAAAAAGCCACACGGTATGGTGGTAGAGCGTTCGACTCGCACGTGGAAGGTCAAAGGTTCGAACCCCGTTAGGGGGCAATACCAAAGACTGAAACGGGAAGCGACTGTTATTTCGTCAGCCACTCGAAATACGAAGTGAAAGTCACTTTATGACGGGTCTTCCGGATGAGACTTAAAACTGATGTCCCGTGTCATGGAAGGTGTGGCACATAGAAAAAAAAAACTAACTGCGCTGGAGTCATTCCGTAGCCCGGGCCAAATTATGTAAGATTTCACACAAAGCTGGTGGTGTCTTCATATAAGTAAAATATTTACAGGATGTTAAACAACAAACACATTTGTGACCCCCCCCCCCCCTTGGAAAATTCTTAGATCCGTCAATGAGATGAATTTAGGACTTGAAAATTATAGGAATATAACAAAACGTTGCAAATCCCAAATTACAGCTAGTTTAACTTTGTTGCAGAAGTTACATTCGATTCTTTATACATGTATCCATTTCTTTTCATTTATCAGCTTAATCAATCTGAGCACGCACGTACCAACTGTCCTATCTATGATATAATTGTTTGATCTGTTGTTCACAGTCCTAACTGTTGATGTCGCATTAGATATGTTTTATACACTTTATTACTTGTCAGTTATAGGTTCAACAGACTCGATTTTACTTTGTAATTTTCAATCGTAGATATGATAATTATGGATTTAATTGTAACAGAAATTAAATCATTATACTTACCATACTGTTATTTTACCGGGTTTATTTCGGTTCGAATCGATACTATTCAATTTGATAGGACAAATCGATTTCGATGTGAAATACAACTTCAGAATATGTCGACGTTTTCCGTTGCAGTCAAACACCCTTGCTCTAAGTATTTATGGTTTGTTGAACTTTCAAACACAAACAGATAGTGCGACACTTATAGATTAAGTTCCTAGTGTAACAACAAAGAATTATAGATGATACACTGGACGAAATGGATTATATACCGTACATATTTGGACTTTGTAATCTTGTTTTATATTATGTTATTGATACATAAAGGAGATAAACACTCTGTCTTAGTGGTATGGTTAGTAACTGACTTACATCATGGTCAAGGTACTTCAGGAAATGAAATAACATGAGTCAGTACTGTAATCGATATACTTACACTTGCTTTTCTTGTTCATTTTAGATAAACATATATTTACAGAGACATATATTTTCTATTATAGATTAAAATAATTGTCATATTTAAAGTACGTAAGTCAAGAAGGAACATTATTGAACTCATATTTTGCAATAAACGGCACTTTTTTTAAACGAGGGAGGGGTTATAGACACCCGATCCCCACTCTTGGGTCCGCTCATGTAAATATCAGTAATGTGACGAATTTTAAAGGTGTGAATAGTTGGTGTAATATAATTAAACTTCTTATATGCTGAAACTTGTTACAGAGACTTAGTAACTCAGTGGTAAGTCTGTCGAATTTGAGAACTGTTATTCTTGAAATCGAGTTCGACTATCGAAACTTTCACTTTTTGTAATTAAAAACAATTAATTTGATTTACGCCCATTCCTTCGAATGCATATGACATTGTTATCACACTCGAAATAACACATTTAAAGACACCAAAGGAAAGATGGTGGGTTAGACGCTGATTCGGACAGTATTCTAAGTCAAAACTGAGATTAATATGAATATGTGTGTGTGCGTGCGTGCGTGCGTGCGTGCATGTGTGTGTGTGTGTGTGTGTGTGTGTGTGTGTGAGTGTGTGTGTGTGTGTGTGTGTGTGTGTGTGTGTGTGTGTGTGTGTGTGTGTGTGTGTGTGTGTGTGTGTGTTCAATTCAAATATATTTTCCATTGATATACCTGTGGTTTGCAAGGGTGAAAGTTGATATTCCATTGGATATCGACCTGTGCTCGTGATTGAAAACCGGTTGATACGCTGAATAATAACTCCATCGAAACAAAAGAACAATATTGCAATGACAAAATCATTTTTCTATCAACTGTATTTTCGTTTTTGCTGCCGGGGTATTTTAGTCAGTTTTTGTTGATACAAATGTCAATTAAAAGTTAAAGACAGTCGACGCACCCCTAATGTATGGTACATTTATTTTGACTTGGTCTTCTTCTCCGGATTGACTAGAGACTAACCAGCTTTGAAATATTACGATATAATCTGATTTATAAATAGTCATTGATACAAAATAAACAACATGTCTGTAGGAGTTTATCAATCCCTTGCACAGAGGTGTCGGTCCTTGCATTCTAACACACGTGATCGTGTTATCCACATGTTAAAAAAAGCAAATTACTAAGAATAGCACTAGTGATACTATCACAAAAATATATTCCCTATTAAAGCCTCTCTCTCTCTCTCTCTCTCTCTCCTCTCTCTCGTCACGACTCATCTCATCTCTCTCTCTTCTCTCTCTCTCTCTCTCTCTCTCTCTCTCTCTCTCTCTCTCTCTCTCTCTCTCTCCTCTCTCTCTCCTCTCACTCTCTCTCTCTCTCTCTCTCTCTCTCTCTCTCTCTCATTGCATTGAACTTTTTAATTTTTCATGTCAGATTGTAAATTGGATTTCTAAATGCAGTTTTACTTCTCGATGCAGGAAGCCGCACCGTAAGAACTAAATCCCATAGACATAAGGTCATGAATATCATAGATAAAAATCAAATAGATCTAGTTTATTTGAGTAATCTACCCCAAGCATTACAATGACAATTGTTATCTTGTGGAATGCCCAAAAAGCCAGAGTGCGAGATTAGTACTGCCTCATCGCACATGTATTGTGAATGAGAATGTGATAGTCATAAGTTTGCACTTCAGTCTTAAATCAAGTATTCCTTCTCATATTATTCGAAAGACATGGATACGCATTTTAAAGCAATATAAGCTGTCACAATGATTTATTTTTGTCCCCTGACATATAGTCAAGAATATGATAAAATGTTTGTTTAAATGCATTATCAAACACGTGAAACGTTGTAAAAGATCTTCTTTTCGAAGTTATTTGTTGTATTATTTCAGATAAACTCTTTCACCAATCAAATGTACGTCGTAATTCGGTCAAGGGATATCGGTCCTTTACGCGTTCGGACTATGTTAAAGTAGCCGATTCTATGTATTTTATATTTACTTTTAAAATACAGGACGTGAGTTTTGTTTAAAAGTGCATGTACTATGTAAGATATGTGCTTTTCAACTCCATTTTAAATACCTGAAGAAAATCAAGTGAATATATGAACAATATATCTGGTCACTGAAATATTTTTTTTTTCGATCTTTAATGTTACCCCGAATGCTGACATTGACAAAATCAAAACAATATAACTGTGAAAAGTATGCGTGCCTCATGTTTTACAATCGTGCTGCAATGTCCAGTGGAGTTGGCTAGTTCACGTATCATATGTGTCAAGAATGATAAAGCCGAGAAAAAGCGATAGGTTAAAAATTGGTCGAAATCACCCGATATACCTGGCCCGTGGACAATTTCAGAGATGAATATTTTGAAACGACGAAAAAGAGCAACTCTGCCTGATTTAAGTATGAAATGATAATGTGCGAAAATAAACGCAAATAGTAATACGAATAGAATGTATATTAACTGTAAATATCACGAGTCTATTAGACACTATGTAATGTTCGTAAAAAAATCGAAAGTTAATTTGCAATGCTCAAAGTAATGACGGACAAACAAAACCTGATGTTACGGGTTGCGTTTGGCAAGATTGATGCAATTATACAAATGCATTTGTTATTTTACCCACCAGATGGTATTTTATATGCCATACAATATTCCATAAAATGGGCATGTAAAAGTGTCCCCAATTAAGTGTTCCAAACAATCGAATTTTTTATCTTAATAGTCATTAGTATACTCTATACGTATGCAATATATACTTGCGAAATACATGTACATATATGGTAGAAACATCTACTGGTAACTGCTAAGTGATAGTGTCTATCTGTGTATCTGTGTATCAAAATATTTAATTCATTCAAATCATTAATATCGAATGCTATTTGTAGGTGTTAACATGTTAAAAAAGGCTTCATTAAATTATTGCCCAGAAACACAACAATTCGACTTGGCATGAGTTTACCTCTAGTTTGAATCCAGTCGAAAAGCATGATGAACTCAATAAACAAAAACAAAGATGTTGGACAGTAACAAATTCAATTGTAAAACGATCACTAACAGATACTGCAGGAAAAAGAAATATATCCGGTGTAGTATTTAACTGGAACAAAAACACGATGTGTATCGTTGAATTGACTGTACTCTGGAATGGTATCTTATCAGTATTACTACAGTGCCTCCGTACCTCAGCACCACTAATAAGAGTCAAGGTCATTGTCTAAATTTACATTTGGGCTTTACCTAGCATTATGTGTCTCCGGAATCTTTGTCTGTGCATAATAAATAAGATATTACCGACGGAACAGCCTAATCAATTTCCAGCTGTACGTGCTATCAATATTGTTTGATACAAAAACATTATTGCACTTTTTTACGTAAATACTTATATAATTTTTGAATGGTAAGAAATTCGATTTAGGTCGACAATATGACTTTAACTTTCCTCTTCGGTTTTTTAACATTCGGCTCTTTATATTAGAATTGGTATGTCCTGATTAGCCACATTGCAAACATTGGCAACGGGCACTGTTGTGACAATTACCGTTTACTATCACTTTTTTGCATGATAGAGTTACCATTTGTCAACAAATTAACGTAATGCATTAAAAATAAAGAGGTCAGAGGAGGACATTTGGTATGATGCACTTAACCTATAAATAAACCCGGGGTGTTCTTTCGGGGAGCAGTAGTGGCAGCACGGGGAACTACTGTGCTTCTTAAAGAAACATTACGAGAGAGTCGTCTGACCTTGATAATTCACTCCATTACTTTAAAACTTTGTCACAATACCTCATTCTTCGAACACGAGAATATTATCACGATCTGGCTACTCTGGTCGAATTTGCTGTGGGACCAGGTACCCTACTAAAAATGTACATCTCAGGAAAATATACATGTGACTTCATCATTTATCAAGTCCACTGTGTAGTGGTGTTAATGTGATGGAACTATTTGTTCAATTTTAACATAAGACGTAAGCGAAGTCAGTGACATCGTTTATACAACAGGCCCAACATATATGGTGTCACTTTTTTCATCTATTCTACCAAACGTGAAAAAATGGGTCTTCATCACATTTTCAGCCAGCTTTATTCTGTTGCCTTTTACACTTCTTAATGAACTAGATTAACTTTCAGGAAGCAATAATGAACCCCTACACGGATTCTTCTATCCCAGAATACACACTGAACTTCGTTATAATGGACATTGCTTAAAACAGACTGTTCAAGCCTACACGCATAACAAACGATGGCTGTTCCAAACAGAAACGCCTTCCCCTTAAATTTAAAGTTACAAATAAAGTTATAGACTCTTGAAACATTGGGAATGTTCTAAATCTCAACAAAAACCATTCCTGTTTCCGCCATATTTTAGATTGCAGACAACGCGTTGCATTTCATATAGCTAAACACCTAGCA
>BROG01001945.1:0-21200 GCA_030159075.1 Atrina japonica | reverse complement strand
GAAGTATTGCCACAGATCGCTTACAGCTTGAAAGAGGTATTACACCTGATTGTAGAAAATATAAACAGTTTAAGTGCCACAATTTTTATCTGCGCCATGGAATGACACCAATGCAGTGACTGTTATTTTAAGTGCCACGTCTGAGGTGAGAAGCGACATCGGTCTTAAGTCTTATCCGGAAGACCAGTGACTTTCACTTTGTATGCCGAGTATTTGGCGAAGGAGCAATCACTATTATCTTTGAAAAGTATAAGGTATGACCCGGCACTGTGAACCGACTCCGGTACCTTTCCCTTGTAAGCATGAAGCAAGAATGATATAGGTAAAGGTACACAGATTAGATCACGAGCTTAAAGCAGCTCTTGTGGTGGTTAGGGGGTATTTTTTTTCTTTGAGTGATAATATATCCTTAGATAAAGATACAAAGTTCTCATTAATTACACTTTCACATATTGGCTTATTTAAAATAATTACGAATATGGAAATTATAAATACTGTTATGTATACAAAAATGGTATTGTGGTCAATATTCATAGAGACCTCAGATCGGAAAGTTCGTAGACATGCGTATCCGCTTGTTTTCATCCCAATGAAATAAAAAGCTAAAATACTTCAGTGTCTATTTATAGTATTGCTGGTCCACTCGTACCCAAGTCATATTGGTACCGAGTGATTTCGGCCATTCGGAAATATGAAAATCGGTACTTACTGTGGTTGAATCGGCATTTGCAAATAATTGTTTTAGCATGTGTTGATGTGTTGGAACTTGGAAATGTTTATAACAGCAGCCATGGAGATTCATCTCAATATTTTTTTTTTTTTAGCAAATCACAAATTACACAAATTACAAATCACAAATTAACATTTTTGAATTAATTTACATTCAATATCTTTTTCTTGAAGTTTAAGCTGTTATTGCTATCAAAACATTATCTTAGCCAAACGTTCAAACAATTAAAGAAACTGAAAGGGAGCTAATGATTTTGAAATTACTGTGATAATGACGAAAATGTGGATTCCTGAGGCCCTATCCTCATTCATTCTACCTGGAGGGAATTCAAAGAAACACAAATGGCGAATTATATATACATATACATCGTAACTTAAATATGATAAAACATTTTAGTAGAGTACTAGAATCTAAATTCAAATTATTCATTTACTACACAATTCTGAATTTATACACATGTGATCGATAATAGAATTACTTCAACAAAAAACTTCTGCAACTGCAGAAATCACTTGCACGTTCCGAAATTACTTGATACTAAAACACCATAAACGAAAATATAATATAGACCTATGGATTCTGTTCCATGGTACTGATGTCACTAGGTCTCAATATGCATAATTTCACTGAGGTGGCGAAGTCACTACTGCCATGCTGCTCACTTCGAAAGAAGGAAAACCCAACTTAAAGTTTACACTTAAAATTTGAATCATTGGGCCGAATAAAGGGAGTGGTTGAGTAACTTTTCAAAAATAATCTTTTATTTAAGACTCTAATAGATCTAATTCAAATTCCATGGAGGTAGGTGTTTGCAATGTTAAAAATATCACCCACTGAACCGGGTTTTGACCTGTGGTTACTATGATATCATAATTAGCGGTTCAAAATACTCCTAGGCATATCGAATGTACAAGGTGAAGTAGTGTCGGACAAATAAAACAAAAATTACCGAAGTAGTAAATATATAATAATATAAATATAATATAAGTCATATGTAATATATATATATATATATATATATATATATATATATATATATATATTATATATATATATATATAATATATATATATATATATATAAATATACATATATATATATATATAAATATAAATATATAAATATATTTACACATATATATATATATATATATATATATATATATTATATATATATATATATATATATATATATATATATATGGCATATGGTATCAAACAAGGCGAAATAATAAATTTTAAGGTATTACCAAATCTATTATATTAATAAGCTAATGTTGCTTTATGAAATAAAGTAGAACGGATTAGAAAACATTTCAAGTATTTGTGATAACCACGAAGCGGGAACCGTAATGCAAAAGAGAGAACATGAGTGGTACTGCTATAAACACAACTTTTATGCTTAGTGAAAGGTTTTTAAAACTCTACTCAAACGTAGAGCATTTAACGCCACACTCATCAATATTCAGTTTTTAATTGTACTTGGAAGGGAATACCCGGGTACAACATACCCGGGAAATGGTCGCCCGCCTTCCTCAAAATGTTCTCACAAAATTAGCTAAGGTTCAAGCGGGACCCGTGCCCGCCCTGACTACAAGTTTAAATGGACGGGTTTAAATAGCGATGCTTTAACAACTTGTCAACTGAGATCATATCTATTTCATTATTCTTGGTATGAGCATGTGGTTTGGGAACAAAAACAAAATGTCAACAAAATAGAAGTCACAGATACCAAAGTATTAATCGCTAAGTGGTTTAGGAGACAATCTAGTGAACATTTGAAAACCACGAACCTCATAAAGAAAACATAGGTAGAATCAGGTACCACGGAGAAGTAAACATCCCCCGTTGACCGGCCACACCAACCACGAATCCACAGACAACTTCAAATGATGAATAATCCTCGTCACAAGCGATATAGCTGATTCAGCAACCACTGTCAAACAGGTATTACAATATGTCTTTTAGTAAAACATGGTGATAACAAACAAAACCATCATATCAACCGGGAAATTTGAGAAATGCGATAACTGATACCATTGTTACAATAACTTATCAGGAAGTAGTGTACCTCTTACTTGACTTTTAATCTGTGAAATCTATATGTCAGTCTCAGTACTAAGTGACCTTTAACCTTAAATACAATAAATAATGATTTATTATTTACGCGCGCGCGTAAAAACCTCGTTATGTCAAAATCGGCTGAATCGAAAGTTCGTTTATGTCAAATCAAACGGCCGGTCCCGATTACTTTACTATATATTTATACTACTTTTATTCCGGATGTCTCGAAGTTTTTATCTCGAAAGTTCGCTTATCTCAAAGTATTTTTCTAGTCCGAAGTATCTAAATATTTCAAAATTGTCACTTGTTATCCCGAAGTTACCATCTGCGATTGAAGTTTTACATTGTGTACGCAATAATCATTCTTATAATTACTTGTTTACCTGAATAGGTAGTACGTTTAAATCGGATTTGTCAAATCGAACGGTCGGTCCCGATTATTTTACTATATATTTATACTACTTTTATTTCGGTTGTCTAGAAGTTTTTATCTCGAAAGTTCGCTTATCTCAGAGTATTTTTCTGGTTCGAAGTATCTAAATATTTCAAAATTGTCACTTGTTATCTCAAACTTACCATCTGCGATTGAAGGTTTACGTTTTGTACGCAAAAATCATTCTTAAAATTACTTGTTTACCTGCAAAACATGGGACAAACGGGTTCTGTTAACTAGCCAAGATGAAAGAGTAATTAGTTTTGCTTAGATCCAATTTGAAATTAAGCAGTACCCTGAGTAGGTCTATTCGCTGTCCAAGAAGAATAGAAAATATGTGAATTGAACATTTTGGTGATTTCGAATTTCGGATATCACGAGGTAAATGTATATATAAATGATTTTTTTTTAACTCGTTCATTGGCTTCATATTACCGTGGTTATTTTTTTTATTTTCTGCATTAAACAATACAATTATCATCAAACCGCATGCACCTTTTGCAAACGATTATTTCCCTTTCGAGCTTCGCAGAAATAAAATATGTTTACTTCACTCATATTGATAAATTGTCAAAGTTGTTGGATTCATCGCAATAATTTAACATTACTACATACCATGTACACTTGGACACTAAAACAAGTGATAAGAATAATTGGATTCGTAAACCAATTGCGTAAAGACATATTTGAGGTTTTGTTTGTTTGAATGATATTTTTCCTTTTACATCCCGCTAAGAATTTTCACTTATTTGTGACCAGCTTTAGGTGAAGTTCTACAAATGTCGTCCTCTGCTATTGACTGACACCTATCCGGGTTAGGTTGTTTTACATGTCACACCTTCCATGACACGGAACTCGGATATGAGTCTCATCCAAAAGATTCGTGATTTTCACTCCCAGCGCTTGGCGTAGGAATATTAGCATTTGATATAAAACTCAGAAACGTTCCGCTCTATTACTAGACCACGCTAAGCGGCCATATTTGTGGTAAGTTGCATGTTTCTATCAATATAAAAATCTCAGATACCAAAGTATAAATCGATAGGATGTCCAGGACATAGATACAAATCCGGTAAAAATGGACAAACACGGACCTCTGGAAACCAAGAGGTGGGATCAGGTGCCATGGAGGAGTAAGCATCCCCTGTCGACCGGTCACACCCGCCGTGAGTCCACAGTCAAGTCCAATGAAACACGTGAGGAGTGTATCCTCGTCACAATTGGTACAGACGTCTCAACAACCGCCAACGAAAAGGCAACTCAACATTTCACTTAGTGAAACAGAGTAGTCGCAAACAAGACTATTATACCGACCATAAAATTTGCGGAACGTTGACATTAAACGCGGTTTTCGATATCCCTGTGTCAATAATTTGTCAGTGAGTAGTTTACCTCTCTGTATATGAAATCTTCATATGTTGTGCACGCCCTGGCATATCGGATCATTTGTGAAATATAAACTCCATATACAGGTGACTGAGGGATATTACTACTTAAATGTGGAAAATTTACGATGGGAAAGCCGAAATCGTCGCGTTTATCGTATAGCTTAGCTGCTAATTTCCAGTCTGTGTTTATATTTAGTAAAAGGTCTAAGTATGAAGCGTGTGAATGAACTTTTGTCAGCCTAGTTTCGAGGTGAAGAATATTCGTTCACATTTAGGTTATTTTTCGATCGTGTGTGATACCATTTTTGTTTCGGATCTCTACATTTATTTTAAAATCGAAATCATCTGGTGAGGTCTTGTTGGTGGAGGTGGTCGACCTGGGCATTTGTTTTAGCCATTTTAAGGCCTTTATTTTGTTTGTCTTATTCACATGTAATATTTATAACCACCCGGTTGTTCCATCTGTTTGAGTCCCCGATTGTATACATACACAGTACCTGGTATTTCGGTACCAGCTGATTTTTTTTCTTTTAAAGTAATGTTTCGAATAGTTAGTACGTTTAAAGTCTAAACTCTTCAGAACTCTGATAGTGGTTACTCCTAGACAAATTTCGCCATGTGTGATACCACCTTTTGTTTCGCTTGTCAATATCTATTTTAAATTAGAGGTCCAATTACGAGGCCTTGTTGACGGAGGTGCATGTCTTACCCTTTACTTTGCAGGGTTGTACCTTTCGTGTTATGATTGTGATTATATATATATATTTATGGAGGTTTCTCCTCCACCAATAAAAACTGGACTCCATCAAATTGTTGAGAATGGCGAAAAACAAAAAATCAAATCAAATCAATATATATATATATATATATATATAATATATATATATAATATATATATATATATATATATATATATATATATTATATATATATATATATATATATATATTGGAGTAATAAATGGATAAATACGGACCTCTGTAAATCAAGAGGTGGGATCATGTACCATGGGGGAGTCAAATCCAAATGAAATAAGAAAGGAATGAATTCTCATCACAATTGTTATCGAACAGCAAGATATAAAAATCTCGGATACCAAAATATAAATCTTTAGGATGTCCAAGATATATACAAATCTGTACAAAGATCGGTATTTCAACTACATAGTTACTCTCTGTTCCGTATAGTTGATATAGTCATAAGACTATCATCTTCTTATATTAGTTAATATGTATAAATCAGTCATAACATGAACACTGCTTGTTCCCAAGTATACAGATACCTCCGTGGTCCAGTGGTTAGAGCATCGGGCTTTGATAATAAAGTATCTCACTTCTCACCTAAGATTATTTTGTGAGAAATTTTGCCAGTTAACTTGCAGAAGGCCGGTGGTCTCTTCCCGGGTACAAATTAACCGGATTCTCTCTTCCGCCACTTAAAAGGGCCGCCACTATATAACTGAAATATTGTTCAGCGTGGATTAAAACAACATTCAAAACTCTAACTCAAGTATGTTACAATGTCCATGTGTTTATATGTTATAATAATTATCATCAGCATATTCAGTGTTCTTAATATAACTTAAAAAAATTATAGGAATGTAGATGAAATATTTTGGTTTTCCTTTAATTAATTTTTAGTTTTAGAATCGATGTTATGAGCCCTTTGTTATATGGATCGCATATTGACATACATTGAATATGTTTGCAATGCTGATTTAATAAAACAGTAAAAATACTGAATTATTTTTATAAAATTTCACTATCTTTTGCATCAATATGAACATATGTCGTAATTGGTCTTTAGGTACACTTCTTTGAAAATAATGTCTAGCAGCCCCACATTTTGTCCAAGATGGCCGATGTTACTATATATATATATATATATATATATGTATATATATATATATATATATATATATATATATATATATTAATATATATATATATATATATATATATATATATATATATATATATATATATATATATATATATATATATATATATATATATATATATATATATATATAATATAATAATATTACAAATGAATAGGTTGAAATAAATCAAGTAAGTCAATATATGTACTTTCACATGAGCTTTTTCTGGGGAATACGTGTCACGTATACGTCCATTTGTCCCTATAGCTCACGTACACGTTAGCCGGCTCAAAGTTCCGAATACAGCTTTATTGAAGTACGATTGCCATCATTAGTTTACTAATTATACCCGCTGAAATCTCCATGCCATAAAGCAACCTTGGAAACAATGCAAAAGGTACGCCAGTCGGTTGTTTTTGTAAGAATATAAAAATTCCAGATACCAAAGTATAAATCAATAGAATGTCCAAGACATAAATACAAATCCGGTAAAAATGGACAAACACGGACCTCTGGAAACCAAGAGGTGGGATCAGTTGCCATGGAGGAGTAAGCATCCCCTGTCGACCGGCCACACCCGCCGTGAGTCCACAGTCAAGTCCAATGAAACACGTGAGGAGTGTATCCTCGTCACAATTGGTACAGACGTCTCAACAACCGCCAACGAAAAGGCAACTCAACATTTCACTTAGTGAAACAGAGTAGTCGCAAACAAGACTATTATACCGACCATAAAAAAGAAAAAGTTAAACGTCTCTTACATCGTAACAACTGTTGATATTCGACTGCCTCTACTACAGAGACTACCGTTGTGCAAAGAAGTCTGAACCAGTGTATTGTGAACCATATGCTGGTGACTAAAATAGGTCTTTGGTAAATTCTAAGCTTGCTGTTTGTTCATAGCTGTTTAACGTCAAACTCAAGAATCTTTCACTCATATGGAGACGTCACCAAATACCGGTGAAGGGCTTCAAATTTTGGCCTATGCTTGGCAGTAATGGTCATTGAGCAGTGAGGGTTCATTAACGTGCCGACAACTACAGTGACACGGGACCTCGAGTTTTACTGTCTCATCCGAAAGACAAGAACCCAACCTGCCGCCGGCTGGACTCAAACTCACGACCTCATGATCAAGAGTCGAGCGCGCTACCGACTGAGCCAGGCCGGCTCTCTAAGCTTACTGATAAAATAATGACAAACGAAACATACGTATGTGGAAATCAATGCATTTAAAGCAGCACTAGCGGCGGTTAAGGCGGGATATTCTGATATAAAATACAAAGTCATCATTTATTACACTTGTACATATTGGTTGTTTAAAAGTTTTACGAATGTGAAACTAATAAATAATTTTAGTGGGCATGTATCAAAAACACAAATTGTATTGTGGGCAATATTCATAGCGACCTCACATCGGAAAGTTCGTAGACATGCGTTATTATGCCGGTGAAGGGCTTCAAATTTTGGCCTATGCTCGGCACTTACGGCCATTGAGCAGTGAGGGTTCTTTAACGTGCAGACACCTACTGTGACACAGTTCCTCTAGTTTTTACTGTCTCATCCGAAAGACAGGAAACCAACCTGTCGCCGGCGGGACTCGAACTCACGACCTCACGATCCAGAGTCGAGCGCGCTACCGACTGAGCCAGGCCGGCTCTACAAAAAGTCAACCAGTTTTGAGTTATTAAGCCATTTGTATACAACTGTACCCTGTGTTATTCATACGTCTCCTAGTGGTCCGTTTATTCACAGATTCCGTTTTCAGAACATCAGAAATCCAACTAAAGGGGTTATGACTCCCATAAGCGTTGACTTGACAATTTCGGCCTTGTTAACTTTTTTTGTAGATCTTTGCGTGCTGAATATGTTCGCTCTCTTTCCCTTCTTCTCTATCTATCATACATTTCAAGATAATGTCAATAAACACCCCAAAACATGACAAATCCACTTTACAGGGAAATAACTTCCATCAGGGGTGACCTGACAATTTTGGCCCGATTGATTTTTTTGTAGATCTTTGCGTGATGAACATTTTTGCTTCTTTCACGTTCTCTCTATCTATCATACATTTCAAGATAAAGTCTTACTTTTCACCAAAATTACACCACCATACATATCTTATAAATTCAGTTTGACGACCATTTTTGATAAGGTGAACATGTCATCTCGTAGCAAAATACAGCTGTTATGGTTTTAGTGTATCATACATGTAATGTTCATTTAATGAGTACAATTAAAATGTATGATAAAAATGATCAGTAGTATTTTGTTACATGCATTGAATGAAAATCTATTCCATGGTATCTTTAACAGGGCATGAGAAACTCTTGACGTGTTGCACAGAATGTTAGGATGGTGAAGAGGTGCTATGGGTGCAAAAAGGCAGGTTATATCTATTCAAAGAATAAACTGTCAGTTAGAGATGGGCAATAACAAGAATCTTAGAAAAGTATGACTACAGCCGTGGATCAGATATCCCTCCAGATGGTAAATATTTTTCTAATTATAAATTTTCTGGTCCATTAGAAAAGTGTCTGCAATACAGAAATTATTATTTTTGTGTTGATGTCATACAGTGATTCTTTTCTTTACATACTCCATTTTTTTAATTTTTCAATGTTTCACTTCAACCTGGTTTCCATGGTAACATAACTCTCTTAAATAGACACCAACATATACTTTTCAGGAGCCTAATTTATTTGACTGGATGTGTATAAAAAGAGGTATGGAATTAAAAAATCGTGAAAAATGTCAGAATATTTGAATAGTATGCTCTTTTCTATTATTTAGGACTAGTCTATTATGGTCTGTAGGGTTGAAGGGGTTGAATGACGCACTAGGTTTCCATTATGTTGAAGTTAATATGTTTAATAACATAGTTCAGATAGCAAGCTCTGAAAATGTTCTTAATTCAATTCTTAGCCTACCATTACAGTTTTGTTTGACAGTTTATACTTTTTTTCTTAAATAACTTGCCATCTTTGGAGTGACTGGCCAAGTTAATGTATAGACATTTGTCAAATAAGTTCTAGACCTATAAATCATATCCATTTTCGTATACTTATTCATTATGAATGTATGAATCCATTGAATGGATAATATGGTACATATGCACGAGTTATGCCCTTATTTGTAACCGTTCTATTTATCACTAAAACCATTTACTTTCAAATATTATAAACATAATACCAAAGTTCAAATGCTCAAAACGATCGTTTCTGTCAATTATACGTCATCAGTTGGTTTTCAATTTAAAACAAATATTCTATAAAAAGTGGCACCATACAGAACAGATAATAAGTCTTAAATACATAGCCAACTCATATTTTTCTAGCAAACTTGGAACATTTGATCTGAATTTATTGTATCCATGTGTTTTGATGCTTTTGTTAGAGTTAGTGGATAAAGAAAACGAAAGATTGAAAGCTTTGACCCCCGAATTGCCAAATTTTTATCACATTGAAATTTTAAATTCAGTCACTATAAAACATTTAGTCATCATTTATTACTTTTTGTAAATAATTAATCAGAATGGTTAAGAATTATTTTGATTCAATAAAACAAGTTGTGGGTGTATAGCGAAGAAATAACACATTGAAGTATGCCAAAATTGAGTATTTTAAAGAAAACTCTTTTTTAAAGAAAGACCGTACTATCATTTGACCTTGATCTTGACTGGGCGATCCATTTGGTAAAAATGAACCTTTCCTGTAAGTTTCACAAAAGTATCATGTACAATAAGAAAGCTATGACAATTTATGTCAAAATGTGTCTTCACCTAGAAAAAAGTCAGGGGCAAAGGATGCCAGATGTGAAGGTGTGCTTTATAGAAGACGCTAAAAAACTTTTTATGATTTTATTCACAAAGAACAACTTTTTTATTCCTGGTGTGAATTTGCCATCCAATTACTGTTTTTGTTTTTTGTTTTTTTGTTTTTTGTTTTTGTTTGTTTGTTTTTTTGGTTTTTTTTTTTTGGGGGGGGGGGGGCAATTCCTCTGTCATGTACGTTTACATTGTCAACGTCAGTTCCAGTTTAGATTACAGATTTGACATTCTGGTCACATGACCTGGTGTCCTTCTTCCCCTTAAAAGATGTTAAAACTTGGTCAAATATATTTCTAATGAACATTCGCACTTCCGCAGGGTATGGTTGAAGGAGGGTAAAGTACTTTGAACTATATTATCTTCAAATGCTGCTCCTATCAAAGTTTGAATATACCTCTTAAAATAAGAACTATTTTGCTATACGGTTATTATCTTGTAATGTCAATAAATACCCCAGACAGTCTTCTCCAAAACATTCAATTTTGTTTGTTTGATCATTTATAATATCAGCCCCCATTAAAAGTTTAAAAGTCAATGAGATATAAAAAAAAATATCAAAATTTTAATTTTTTAAATTATTTTGTCACAACGATGTAAGTCGTCTGAGAAAAAAAAATAAGCCATAATTTAGCCCTAGAGAGCGAAGTCCCCTTGGCTTAGGGTGTGTAAATGAGCCAAAAATTAGCTTCACATCAAGTAGGGGTAGAACTTAGACTCTACGTAGACCCTAAATGGTCTTTGACACTTATCTATCGACTTAGAATTTACTGTATTTGGAATCAAGTTTTGATCTTGTCATTCAAACGCTTCAAGTGACGTAAGTCATGTTGGACAGATCAAGTGTTTAAATGACTCTCATTGTCATCACACCCATACAAACGGATTCCAGGCAAAAGGAAATCGACCCTAACAACATTTCATCTCCACTAAAATGACAGAAAATAAAAACAGCTTTAGTTTTGGATGATTTTAGAATTTAAGGAAATAATACGGGATGTCACATCATACGACAATTTATCAAAATGAAATAATCAAGCACTCAGACGAAAATTTACAAAATAGCCGTCTTGCGTGTGAACGAAAATCCTAATGTTTATGATAAAACAAAATGAGCAAGTTCATTTTGGTGACACCAACATAGATAAATTAATTTCTAACTTATCTAAAATATATCCAAGATGTACTTACCAATTATGTCGGTGGTAGCTGCCTCTTATAGTCCCACTTAAGGATATTGTTAGTAACATAATCCACTGTAGCACATTGTAAACTCCAGTAAAGGCTATATGACCTTATGACCCACAGGGGATTATTATGCCCCGAAACACAATGGGTCAATTTAAAAAACTATTCTTGAATCCTGTCAGAACGTTGGTATCTCTGTTTCCTTTCATTACCCTACTATTTCGTATTCAAATCCGTTCAGTTGGTGACATAACTCTTTTCAGATCTAGATTGTGATTTGTTTGTATATTCCTCGCACGAATCACTTGTATACATTTGAACACTAACTCCATTGCTGTAAAATCCACGATTTATTTTCGTAATTCATTGATACACATAAAAAACAAACAGTAAAGATCATGTGGCCTTATGATCCAAAAGGAATTATTATGCCCCAGCGCACAATGGATCATGTCAACGCTGGAATCGTTCGTAACGGATTTAAAACACAATTCCTGAAACTGTTGATGATTGTAGGGTGTTTGAAACGCATGTAAACGATATGTGGCCTTATGATCACAGGGGATTATTGTGCCCCGAAACACAATGGACAATTTTTAAAATTGTCCTTGAATCTTGTCAAACATCTGGTTTCCTTTTCTGCACACAAAACAGACGCTGAGACACATCTTTTGTTTTCATACCCAATGTATCACATTTAGAATACCATTAAAGGCTACGTTGCCTTATGATCCACAGGGGATTATTATGCCCCGAATAAACACAATGGATCATTTAAGTTGATGGAAAATATTTTGAATCTTGCTGGTATATATTCCTTTCTTGAAAACAGAGTTTTCGTGTAGTTATATAATAATACTATCGTGTAGTGAAATAAAAAAATTAATATTTAGACCTTGGCTTCTAACATTTCTGAATACAGCATTCCACTTATGATTTCAACTTTTCTGTTGTTGGGGTGCTTGTACATATTTTACAAAATTTTCGATGCTCTCACACGAGGATAACTCGATATATAACAGCAACTTCTCATCCGCATTCTCAGGAAAAGTCTTAATTTCTCCTCCAGTCATTTTTCTGTGGGAAAAAGGAAAAATCATTACAGACCGGCAAAAGTGAATCCTCATTGAAGATTATGTGGCGTTATGAGTCAAACGGGATTATTATACCCCTTTATAAAAAATAATTACAAATTCATATATATCTGGTAGACCACGCCAAAAAGTGTGATATAATGGTGGGTATTTGAATGTCTGCAAAATAATCGTCGGTTTTAGTATGAAACTTATTAATACTACAATGATTGACTAACAAGAAAAAAAAATATTGGAAATGGTTAGAATCAGATTTTTACCAAACTGTCAGAAAATGTATTGCATTAGTTTGTAAAAAAAAAATGACTCAAAAATTGTAATTGGTTGCCGTGGTAACCACATGCAGATTTCCCAGCTTAATTTCAATTTTTCATTTTTATTCTACATGAATTTTCAATATTTTCACATTTATTTCATTTTAAAAGTGTTCAGTAATTTGAATTTATTTTTATATTTTAACAGCTAACCTTGCCTTTAAAGAAACCAATGATTTGTAAAATGATATTTTCAATTTACTTATTTGAAGCCTTATTTACATCTTTCTATAAATGGTAAAAACCGGTTTTCTCAATTTTTGAAGGATCATAAAAAATCGCAGCGTAAATTTTCTTGCTATTAATAAACAACTATGTCTTACTACAATTACAGAAAAAAAATAGTTTGGTAATATTTGATTTAAGAAAATAATTCATTGTGAAAGTCGGGGCTAAAATGGGTAATAAATGATTATGCATACCATTATAAGTTTAAGATTCTCTATTTTCTAAAATAAATATAAATATAAATACTAAAGCTTTGAACAATGAATATCATATTACCATACATAACCGTGATATGTTTTCTTAACAAACAAAAAAAGAAATTTTCAATTCTTGAGGCTCAAAAAGGGGGAAATTTGCTTATTATTAAAACTTATTGAAAATTAAAAAATGAATTATTTTCTTTTTTTAAAAATTGATTATATGACTGTTTTAACACATCTAATTAACAAAGGCTATTATTGAGGCTCAACATGGGTTAAACAATATTTAATACTATAAAAACATTCAGTGGAAAAACCAATCCTGTAAAAGGGGATGAATTTGTTAAAACCTTTTTTTTATCTACCATTGCTAACTTATACATTTTTGGGGCACAAATGGGGTAAACTTAGCATTTGTCGACATGGTTCCTTTAATAACAAAACCCATATTATTGAATTCACAATCCCTAAATGCCCCTAAATAGCAAATCCCATCGGAAAATGTTGAAATTTCAACCAATCAGAAAAATGGCTGTTTCCGAAAAGCGTCGAATCCACAAAAATGCACGGAATGAATCCACAGAGAGATTTAATTGTCCATCTTCAGTACATATACAAACATCCTACTAAGTTTCAACATTGTACGTGGAAAATTGCAGTGTGAGTTGATTATGCTGCTACTGAAAAATGGCTAAGTTTCCGAATCCACAAAAAATCCGCATATATTGTTGCCCCTGCATATATTGTCTTTGTCATCGGTGACAATATGTACAGTCAGCAACAGTACAAACTGTCGTCAGCCACGGATAAGATTGTATCATTATTATTTTGACATTATACACTCACGCCAATTCTGGATGTCCCTGCAGGGGCGGATCCAGGAATTTTCCAAAAGGGGGCATATATATATATTTTTTTTTTCATTTTTTTTCTTTTTTTTTTTTGGCGGGGGGGTCCAAGACTTTGTACCTGTGAATATGGTGCATTAGTTGTGTGTTAAAAAGTGGATATCATCGATGATTAAATTTCAATCCGTAAAAGGGCTTTAGATATATATTTTTTTCATTTTTTCTTTACTACTTAGATTGATAAAAATAACCAAAAAGAGATATACATACGCATACAAATTCTTAAATTCCTATACATTTTGTTACAATTGTTTCGGAAACCAAGGTTTGGCACTTTTTTCAATTGCAATTGATTAACTCAAACTTACTATTTGTAAAAAAAAAAAAAAAAACCACGTGACCTGACCTTTTTTCACAAAATATATAGGAATATAAGATTTTATCTCTTATTTCTTATTTTATCTTAAGTAAAAGTATATTTTTTTATTTTTTTTGCAAAAAAGCTGACGCCCCTTTACGAACAATACTACATAGGGCAAACACGAACATTAGAAAACAACTGAAACAAAACAAAGAGTAGTCAATAGCCCTAAAAACCCAAAACATACAGACAAAGCAAGGGTGGATCAGTAGTAGGATTTCGAGTTAGAGGGATAGAAGGTCGACTAATGTTGGTCACCGATCGAACAAGGTGCATGATACGTCACCGTTTAATCCGAAACCGTAATAGATATTTATGTCACTTGTGGCAATGTGGAATGTTTATTAAAAATGTTTATTAATAGTACCAAAAAAAAAAAATAAGTAAATGAAATAAATAAAAAAGAACCACACACAAATAGATGCCTACCCTCTCCTCTAAGAAAAAAAATAGGCCAATAATACGACTTTATCAATAATCTGAATGTTGGCTGCTGTGACATCTATAGAACAAGATGTGTTTGTGAAACACAAATGCCCTCGGTCCCAACAATGTTTTTGCAAAATCCTACATTTTGACCCCAGCGGCATGTGATGTAAGTGAAGTGTGAGCAACACTTAGATAAACTTACAGTCTAAGTTTTTATTAGAATATAAGTTTTCCCGTTCATTAAAAAGCCAGGCTGTATTTCCGTATGCAATGACCTTTGAGAATATCAAATGTGCTTCGTAGTTAGGTCAAGGGGATCTCGGTCCTTTGCACACTCGGTCTTTCAGCAATCTCGGCTCTTGACACAATCGACTTATGTTAAAGTCGGCATATTTTTATGTATTTTGTTTTCATATTTACTTTAAAATACAGGACTTGTTTTATTAGAAAATGTTATGTAAAATATGTGCTTTTCAATGTTGAAACGGATGAATATATGAATAAAATTACCAGATCACTAAATATTTTTTTTCTAATCTTTAATGCTATTCTGAAATGATTGCTGATATTGCAAAAATCAACATAACTGTTAAAATTATGCTTATCCTAGCTTTACGATCGTATCACAATGTCCGGTGGATTTGGGCAGTTTATATGCGTCAAGAATGATACAGCGGAGAATGCGATGGGACGAGTTAAAATGGGACGAAATCACCAGATATTCCCGACACGTGGACAATATCAAAAACGAATGTTTTAATTTAGGTATGGAATCAAGATTGTTTTATTTTGTTAAACCCTAAGGGGCCAGTTCCTTATTTTCAGACACGTCATTGTGATATGTCGAATTGACGGATTTTATTTCTGTATATTTACAGAGAGAGAGAGAGAGAGAGAGAGAGAGAGAGAGAGAGAGAGAGAGAGAGAGGAGAGAGAGAGAGAGAGAGAGAGAGAGAGCATATTTTAGCAGTCAATGAAACTAATATTCTCGGAAAAATCCAGTTGATGAAGTAAAGTGACACTGACAGGCCATGCTGCCATTAATATGATTATAAATAATACAATAAATACGAAATTATATTATACATAAATGAAATTTATTTTTAACTCGACCATGATAAAAAGGTCTTATTATTAAGATCTGTCAAGGTCCATTCCCAGTATATCTTGATGCTTACAGAGAATGACTCTATTAAAATGTATTTCATTGGCCCTGATGTTGGGGTCTTTGCTGTGAAAACCCACGTGTCCGACTTGGCGACCACCATACTATCTCACATACTCCCCTGTCAAATCCAAGGGTCAGAAATCGGGGCGCATTGGTGAGAAGCGAGTGCGCTAAATGAAAGTAAAATCCGTCGGTTTTATTATCATTATTATCATCATTTTATCTAGTTTTAAACTTCGGCACCACATAAATGTGTTCTACACCTTGTTTTATACCATACAGTCCCCCAATTCTATTCAGCACAGGTTCAAGTCCCGCTGGAACGTAGTGGGAAATACTTTAGAACAGACCTTTGGAATGATTAAATTACAAATATCAACAACGGGTTTACCTCACTTTGGGGCTTGTCTACGTAGTGTTGTTTGGGTATAGGGGATTTGTACTATACCTCAGTTTTATATGTATATACTCCGGTAACATTTCATACTAAACCCATTGTGGGGAAGTAGTCTAGTATAGTCTGGGCGGACCTTGGAAATTAGCATAAATTACAAGCATCGAAACGGGGGGGGGGGGGGGGGGTACAATACTGTAGGACTATTTTCCTTAGTGCTTTACAAGTCTTGGATATTTGGGCTATACCTTGATTTTAAGTCGGTCTCTGGGCTAACGTATCCCCTTTACAACATAGCGGGAAATATTCTAGAGTAAACTGGGCGGATCTTTCAAATTGGCATACATAATAAATATAAACAACGGAATTACGTCACTTAGAGTGCTGTACAGGTCATGGGGATCTGGGCTATACTATACATTTACATAGTGGACTATACTCTCATACTTAGTCAATAGCAAGAACAATTCTTGAATAGTCTGGTCGTCCTTTGAAAGGGGTACCATATTTTTGGCTATTTCAGTCATCGTTCTCAAGGGTTTAGAAGATTTAAACTTTCAGCATGTATGGATATGAAAATATATTTAAAAAAAAATTTGCACATCCAATCATAAATGATATTCATTTTTTTACACAGAATGAATGAACACCTCTTCGGTGTCTTGCCCCCCCCCCCCCCCCCCAAATAAAACAAAAACAAACTTTACGCCCCTCAGTCCGCCCCAGAATAGTGGCCTAATACAGACCTATCAAGTTATCTTGCAGTACTGGATCTTACAATGTTAAACTTTAATTTTTTGTTATTCATAAATTTATTTCTGTTCGTAGATCAAATAACTACATAAATATTTGCTCAATCTTTAAAATTTATCTATATTTTCATCTTTTTTCAAATGACATTCGCTCCATTTATTAAAAAATGAATTTGATACATCATACATCATGTTTATTTATAGTATCTGCATACACCATAAATCTGCAGACTGAGAACTGCGGGCAAGCTTCACACTGTCGACTGGTACCAACATTTCAGCGGACACAGCCCATAAAATCATAAAGGGGACGAGGTTTGTGTGCATGATAGGACGTGATACTAGGTAATTACACGTGTTGCTACTTGAGTTACTGAAATTAAAGCATTTCGCAACAACAATCATATCATTTTAAGCCCTTCTCATCATGTATTGACATGATTGTTCAATGGAAGAATAATATCAGACTGTGTTTCACGTTTGATATATTTACAAACACGATATTTTATAAAGTTTATTTATTTCAAAATTGTGCAGAAAACGAAAACAGATTTTACGGGTTTTCTCACGTGGGTTTTTATACTAAGGCACTAACGTCATCACTTTCACAATGACGTCATAATCATGTAGTCCAGAAAAAAACAGTATGCCTGTGTTTTATTTTTGTTTTGGATTATTTTACCGAAGGATGCACTAGATTTGTGGTATACATAAATTACAGACGGACCTTCGGAAGTTCCGAGTCGACAAACAAACACGAGTCAATATCATCTGTCGCCATCTGCTTTGGTGTTGAATTTGCAACTGAAATATTACGATTGAACTGTTGGGGACAGAACAGAAATAGACATTTGCTCAAGTAAGTGTACAAACATGTATAAATATATTAATATAACAGTCAGAGTTTTTATTTTACTTATTTATCTACTTATTTTGTTAGGCCTATTCATTCATTTATTAATCTATTCTTCATAAGTAATATTTTTTGTAGGGCGGTAACAGAACTGCTCTGCTCACACATCAACATCACATTCGACATAGACTCATTTATTTTACTGCAACGATATTTAAACTCTGAACATTCACACTTAAGTCCTGTAGACTTAATTGTTTGTAAAAGAAAAAAAATCATCGATTATTTTTTTATCTTTCAAATGATGTATTTACCTTTTTTCCAATACGACTCAAGTACGGTCAGTAGAAATGGCGTTCACCTCACGGCTGGCGTTCGGCCAATTTTTCTAACGACGTTACGATGTGCACTGTAGACGTTGTCGAGTGAAAATGAGCTGTATGTCGGCCACTCTCCTCTTTATATAGGTTTCGCCGTTGCCCATGGAGATGACCATCGTACACTAACGTCATTCTGTTGTTTCAATATGGCGACGGTATCAATTTATTTAGTTCCTCGTGATTTTATATTTTGAAAATTAAAATGAAGTTTGAGATACGTATTGATACATTTTGATTATTTATTTTGTTGCAGATGTGTAACAGTATATATTTGCATTTATTTAAAATTAGGTATATTTTCGGGGGGGGGGGGGGGTATAATAAACCGAATTAATTTCCGGTTTCGAGAAATGACAAATTTAAGTTTCAATCTTCGGCTTTGCACTTACCCATTATTTATTTATTCATTCATTTCCTGCTTTGTTGTTTAATTCAGTGCGTCGTCTAATTCTGCGCTCTACTTTATGGTCAATTGGTTGAAGAACCGACAGAAATATTAGGCCTAAAATAAAATTAAGTTTGTGTTCTGTTTACCCACCAACCCACGGAAATCGACGCGACTCGGAACATTTTCCTTTTCTTTTTTGCCTGGAAAGTTCGATTACCGTCACAACTGTATATAGTATTAGTATTAACAGCATTTCCAAAGGGATTTATTCAGATTTTACTCACTCCAAAAATCGCTTAAAATCGGGACATAAAATTCGGCCTAAGCCACTGATATATCCCAGAATGACACATACATTTTCTCTACGAATACTATTTATAAAAATAGGAAACCAAAAAATCCTGTATGATACATGTTTTACTGAGATAAACAATTTATGAAACACCTGTGTAAATTTGTTTGATATGTTTCCTCCTTTCATGAAAGTTGAAGGGAATAATGTTATAGCAAACATAAAATCGTGTAGACAGTTATATAAGAGTTACCTCCCATTGTTTTTTTTAATTCAAAAATATTTGTCAATACGTAATAATTTTACAAAAACGATATCAAATCTAGTAAAATGAAATCATTTAAATTGATACACCTGTTTTCTTTAACATAATCCTGTGTAATTGTCTAATTTACATTAGAAATATGATAAAAAAAATCCCAGAAAAGTTATCATTTTAAAACACCGACTCTGCCACTGCACCATGCTTTTTATTATAAACACTGCCTCGCCATGTAACTGATTGCCAACAGTTCGGAAGTCAAGTTGAGAGTCTGATTTAATAGTGGCAAGTCTGTTTAACTTGCAACCAGTGAATGACCATTTAGTTTCGATAGATAATTGTTGTACAGTGAAAACTTGTTGGCATTTCACAAATAACCTCTCTTTTCTCCAGTCTGTTGCAAACACTTATGAAATCTTTAATGTGTCCTCATTTACAATTATATTCATTATAATTTTTACTGAAAATGACTGACTGCACAATGACAGAAAAATATCCAATATAATAAAATATTTTGCCTACCTACCCATAGGTAAAAGGGTAGAGTCGATAAACAGCATACAGAATATTTTTGTCTGGCATTAGTGATATGAGTACAATCAGCGATATATAAAGCTATAAGCTTTATATATCGCTGGTACAATAAAGAACGTTTTCAGCACACAGCTTGTGATAGGTAAATAAACAGATAGATAGATAACTACTTGATAACCATAAAAGGAAGCTTCGTGTACGGACGTTATTTTCGCTTTGTCGCCAATTTTTTTTAAAGGTTTGATAACGCTCTCGAAATCGGCGTAAATTACGCAAGGTACCGGATGACTCCTACTATGACTAATAAATTCAAGAATATTGTTTTAGGATCGGGCATGCGCGGAATTACGGCGGCTTCGTTCCTTATGCCTTAAGAGTATATCCTAGTTAGAGTATGCGTGAAGACAACGATCGCAAATGATTTTTTTTTTTCATTTTATTAATACATGTATATATTTTAAAGATATAAATTATTTTAGCTTTTTCGCGACGTAGAACACTAAGCCGGTTCCTATTAAGACGAATAAAATTTCTTTATCTTTTTAATACATCATATGAATATTTGAAGTTTTAGGAATTTGTTCAGATTTAACGGTTTTAATAACAGGTTTATCTTTTTTACTTAAAAAATATAAGCCCGCAATAATCCCACCCCCTATCAACAGAGGAAAAAAATATGTATTTTCCTTGCATGTATGCATACCTGCATCGTTGTGCAAAGCATTATGTACATTTTGCAAAGCATTTTGTGCATTTTGCAAAACATCTGCATTGTCGTGCAATGCATTTTACATTGCATTTGCATCAGTGCTTGTATTTTGCATTGCATCTTTAGCTAATCCCCTTTTTGTCACCCTTCTTTGGCTCTCAACGAGCGTTATTCCTTCTGTGTTTTCAATGTCTCCTCGGGATTCATTTCGTTCTTTTTCTATAGTGTTAGAAGCTTTTTAAATCTTGATATGTGTCTTGATAATATTGAACAAACGGATAAAGGTACTAAAAACTTATAAACGAATAATATAGATTACAGCATATGTCAGGAATAGCAAAATCTAAAACCGGATCTTCGTGCAATTCTTTAATCAAACCCGTACGTTATTAAGATCGAAAAAAAAAAATGGTTTAAAGCCTGAGTG
>BROG01001944.1:0-21212 GCA_030159075.1 Atrina japonica | reverse complement strand
TTTCAATTTTTAAATCAATATAAATAATAGAATCATATACATGTATTCATTTGGACAGAAAAATACCTACGATCTTTAAATATGTATGTTAAATAAATATGGTACAATTTAACATAAAGTGTTTTGGTGACGTTGCATGAATCAAAACTGTTGTTAGAAACGAAACAATAAGATATACATGTATATATAATTGAAAATTATGAACATTACATGAAAGCGGAATTGTATTGATAGCAAAACCCAAGATAACAAAGTATGAATATTCAGGATGCCCATGCTATATAAAGAAATCTGCTAAACATTTGACCAAGCACGGATCTCTGGAACCCTTAACGTATAAATATACACGATGCCCTGGATATAGAAACAGATATTCTTAACTTTACCTATACCTTGGACATCATAAGATGTATATTTTGTTATCTGAGAATTTGTATATGTAAACACTATTGAATTTGGTCGTGCACTTGTATATTACAAGACGTTTTAAATGTTTTTTGAAAGATATATATATATATATATATATATAAATATATATATATATATAAGGCATAGACGCTTTAAACATTGGCAATGTTCTAAATCACAAAAAAGTTCAGTCATGTATTCCACCATTTATTAAACTGAAGACCACGCCTTGCATTGCATATAGCTATACACCTAGCATCGCATCCAATCTATTCAATTACAAACAGGTTTTGCAGTGCCTAGACATCAACCATCTTCTACATAACACTGTTACATATTCATGTGCTTCATCTCCTTTCAAATACAATACTATCGGGCATGTCATTACCGGCGACGTTTCTATTGTTGAAAATGAAAGCCTAAAAAATCTTATTTTAAGGGGCCCTAAATACGGGGAAGCCCGTTCATTTAATTGGCGTCAGAATTTCAGTTTAGTTATGGATTCTGTCGAAGATTATGCCAGACGATGGTCCAAACATGAAGACGTAGAACCAGACACTTTGTTTGAATGGCTGAAAGCCATACGATAGTTGATAAAATCTCGTATTCGAAAACTTAAAGGGACTATGAAAACACGTTATCACTCTGTATTTAATGATCCAGAAGTAGTTACTGAACTGGATAGGTTGCATGACCAATATGTACTGGTACCAGCAGACAAAGCCTCAAATATTATAGTTTTTATTTGTAAGGCACATTACTATAATTGTTTATTAGAAGAACTTGGGTTTAATATGAATTCTGGTAATCCTACATATACACGTAGCTCACTTTCAAAGGACGAGATCCTTCAAAATCACGTATCCGTATCTCGCTCATTTAATATACCTACAACGGATACCGATTTCGAGCTGCCATATTTATATTGGATACCTAAACTTAAAAAAAAACCATATAAACAAAGATACATAGCAGGATCCAGCAAATGTTCTACCAAACCTATATCTTTACTCCTTACAAAGATATTGACAGCCGTTAAGGAGAAACTTCAACAATACTGTACAGTTGCTTATTCCAGAAGCGGTGTAAATCAGATGTGGATACATAAAAATTCTAACACTTTTAGAAAATTTGAAGGCACACAATTTTTCTCGAATTCACAGCATCAAAACTTATGACTTCTCTACTCTTTACACTACTATTCCACATGAAAAATTAAAAGAAAGACTTTTCAGCATCATAGACAACTGCTTTTTCACTAAAGGTGGTACCTGAAAATTTAAATATCTAGTGAATGGCTATCAGGATATTTATTTTGTCAAACACCACTCTGATTCTACACATAAATATACTGAAGTTGATATAAAAAACATGCTGGAATTTCTAATAGACAATATATTTGTAATGTTCGGAGACGTGGTCTTTCAACAAACTGTCGGCATTCCCATGGGAACCAATTGTGCTCCTTTGTTAGCCGACCTGTTCCTTTAATCACGAAGCAGACTTCATTCAGAAACTGCTGAATCAAAAAAAGAAAAGGGTAGCGGTTTTTTTTTTAATTTGACATTTAGATATATCGACGACGTTTTGTCAATTAATAATGACAATTTTCATACATATGTCAATGCGATATATCCCAGCGAACTAGAAATTAATAGGGATATCGAAAACCGCGTTTAATGTCAACGTTCCGCAAGTTTTACCGTCGGTATAATAGTCTTGTATGCGACTACTCTGTTCCATTAAGTGGAATGTGAGTTGCCTTTTCGTTGGCGGTTGTTGAGACGTCTGTACCAATTGTGAGAGGATACACTCCTCACGTGTTTCACTGGACTTGACTGTGGACTCACGGCGGGTGTGACCGGTCGACAGGGGATGCTTACTCCTCCATGGCACCTGATCCCACCTCTTGGTTTCCAGAGGTCCGTGTTTGTCCATTTTTTACCGGATTTGTATCTGTGTCCTGGACATTCTATTGATTTATACTTTGGTATCTAAGGGTTTTATAATTCGAATTTTCCTTTTCCACATATCTCGAAATGTTCACTACACGGGAAGGTTCTCGTCGAAGGGTCCCTTATCTGCTGCGTATGCACCCTTACTCGGTCGAACACTTTAGTTCTATTTTGTCTTATATAGTTTTCGACGAATTTTCATCGTGAATTCACCGACTTAAAGTAAAGCAGGTGTACTATTTGAAAGCATAAAAACCAAATAAAATAACTCAATCAGGGCTTAATATGTTAACTGCAGATATGTGTATTTTCTTTTGACTAATATCACCCTCAATAGTATTAAATTGCAGATCACAATCGTAAGAATAAAATATTTGATACGGCCTTATACAGATCTCCCGCCTTATACAGATAGCCAGCCTTATACAGATATCCAGCCTTATACAGATCTCCCGTCTTATACAGATGTACCGTCTTATACAGATCGAATGCATTAAACAGATCTACTGTTTTATACAGATCTACCACCTTATACAGATCTACCGCCCTATACAGATCTCCCGTCTAATACAGATCTCCGGCCTTATACAGATATCCAGCTTTATACAGATCTCCCGTCTTATACAGATCTACCACCTTATACAGATCAACCGCCCTATACAGATCTCCCGTCTTATACAGATCTACCGCTTTGTACAGATCTACCACCTTACACAGATCTACCACCTTATACAGATCTACCACCCTCCTCATATCTACCGCCTTATACAGATATACCATCTTATACAGATCTACCACCTTATACAGATATCCTGTCTTATACAGATCTACCGCTTAATACAGATCTACCAACTTATACAGATCTACCGCCCTATACAGATCTACCGCCTTATACAGATCTACCGCCTTATACAGATCTACCGCCCTATACAGATCTCCCGTCTTATACAGATCTACCGCTTTATACAGATCTACCACCTTATACAGATCTACCACCTTATACAGATCTACCGCCTTATACAGATCTACCGCTTTATACAGACCTACCGCCTTATACAGATCTACCGCCTTATACAGATCTACCAGCTTATACAGATCTAACACCTTATACAGATCTACCGCCCTATACAGATCTCCCGTCTTATACAGATCTACCGCTTTATACAGATCTACCACCTTATACAAATCTACCATCTTATACAGATCTACCACCTTATACAGATCAACCGCCCTATACAGATCTCCCGTCTTATACAGATCTACCGCTTTGTACAGATCTACCACCTTATTCAGATCTACCACCTTATACAGATCTACCGCCCTCTTCATATCTACCGCCTTATACAGATCTACCGACATATACAGATCTACCACCTTATACAGATCTACCACCTTATACAGATCTACCGCTTTATACTGACCTACCGCCTTATACAGATCTACCACCTTATACAGATATACCGCCTTATACAGATCTACCACCTTATACAGATCTACCGCCTTATACAGATCTACCACCTTTTACAGATCTACTACCTTATACAGATCTACCGCCCTATACAAATTCCCCGTCTTATACAGATCCCCTACATTATACAGATCTCCCGCCTTATACAGATCTCCTGTCTTTTACAGATCTACCACCTTATACAGATCCATCGCTTTCACTTTGTTTATTGTTGATAGTAAAAACGTATACATGTTCCATTATTCATACGAAGCAGACTTTATTCAGAAACTACTGAATCAAAAGAAGAAAAGGCCCGTACACCATCATTCTCCATTTACCCTGCCGTACTATGAAACGTACTACGGAATTAGAACCGTAACATTAACTGTCAAATAGACATTGACAGAAGTGCAAACAATATATTTATCCTATCTTCAACGTATTAGGCCGATAGGCACGTCTCTGTTGCCTCTCCGGCTCCGTGGCCATTGACCTTTTGTTTTTTACTTTCGATTTAAATTTGTAATGCTGAAAGCTTAAAACTGAAAAAAAAATTCAGAACAAAATCATTTTCCACCCAACACTGCATATAGAAATAAGGTTTTAGAGTAGTCTTACGTAGTAGAACCCCAGACTGGATAGTGCAGGTATATTATGTTTAATTCGTTTTGATTATAGACAAGTACACATACAGTTGTCAACACGTATTTGGAATCTGAATAAATCCATGTCAATTATACTTACCATGCTGTAATTAGGTTGATGTATATTTACTTTCCACTTGATAATACTGAATTTTGATTGCAAAATTAAAGCCAATGTGTCCCATATAAATCTATGAGCATACCCTGGTTCTGCGTTATTCTTAAATATTAGTGCTGTTATCAACAACAAAAAATGTGATTGAATAACTTTAAAACTTGACACGATTCTGTTTGTGTATATGCAATTCTTAACAATTTAATGTATTGAATTAGCTGCTCGTGTATTTCCAGTCTATTCTGTTCCATGTGCATTATTAATGTTCAACAGTGCATGGCCTGTATTACGCACAAAGCGTGTAAATACGATATTTCGATCTGTTCGTTCTGTACTTTTCTAAATGGCCATTTACTTGACAAATATTCTTATTGATATATTTTTTTTTTTAATATACGTTTTAATTTTTTCTTTTAAACATTTGTCAGAACATAAGGAAATGCACTAAAAACCTAATACTCGCTCTGAGCGGTATCAATCTGGTAGAAATGTATCAGAATTAAGAAGCAACATCACCTAATACATGTATTATGGATCGTCTCTGGTCTTAACTTAATTGACTAGACTACTTAACTTTAAATACTTAAATCAATGCAAGGAATATAATCATATATCCATTTTTTCAGGAAAAAAGTCAACAACCTTTAAATATTTTGATTAAATAAATTTGATACAATTCTATATATGTAGGATGTCCAGGATATAAACAAATTCTACTAGAAATTGGACAAACCTGGATATCTGGAACCCATAAAGTATAAATATACAGGGTGGCCAGTATATATAAGTAAATCTGCTGACCATTGGAAAAACACGGGTCTTTGGAAACTGATACAGTATAGTATAATATAATAGTTCTGGTCGTTTTATTTACTTGGGTGTATTGGATACTTTGAATACCACCTGACCATAATTTAGCCTCCTATTATACCACAGCTTGTTTCAGAACTCTACATCTATCTTACATTAGAGCTCAACTGATGGAGTGTAATTGACAGAAACGTTCGCCTTGACTATCTGTTTTGGCTCTTGTATCGCTCTATAGGTGTGATAGACTTGATACTAAGACGCCATGCTGGTAACAACTTTTATTATTCTCTTTTCCTAAAGAATTACATCATAAAATAAAATAGCAATACCGAGCCCGTTGTGGCTGTAAAGACAGTATTTGGTGTATAAGTATTGATGTATATATTACATCCTCTTTACTTTAAAGAAAAAGAAAACTGTCACACGATAGCAGTCAAATAAAATCCTTAGAACTTAATCAAACATTTAACTGTTCAGAAATGATATGATTAACCATTTAACTGTTTAAAAAACAATAATACACTGTATGATTGAACATTAAACTGTTTAGAAATAATATGACTAGGCCTCAAAATGAGAACCTGTATTTCAATTACGCACAAAATCACTGAACCGTTTCGGCACTTTGATCTGACGTCCTGAACGCGAATATTCCTTTGGGAATGAATTGGCACTTGCACATTCCTGTGAATTAGCACTTGAGTATTCCTTCGAATTAACATCAGAATATTCCTTTGAATTAGCACTTGAATTCTCCTTTGAATTGACACCAGAATACTCCCTAACATTAGCACTAGAGTATTCATTTGAATTAGACTTAGCACACGATTTATTTGGGAATGAATCGCCACTTGCTTGCACTTGAGCCTTGCTAGGCTTGTAAATATATTGGAATGATTCCTGTTCCGGACTCCAGTCGATTCTGTGTGGCTCCTCTTTCGTTTTCAGCAACATTTGCGAGTTTCTCCGATAGACTCTATTGTGATTTCCTGCTTTGACAACATATGACCTGGGACCGATCAATGATTGCTCAACATATTCAGCTGGTTTCCAGCCTTCGGGTGATTTAATCCTAACTGCATCTGAGGGTTTTATCATGTCACGTGGTTTCGCATTTCTGTCATAATAATGCTTCTGTGTTTGCCTCATTTCGAATAAACGTGAATTGACTAGGTGTGTATCGATAGCACCTGGCTTTCTCAAGTTTGACGACATTGGTATTAGAGTTTTTGTACGACGTCCCATAAGTCGTTGCGCTGGGGATCCTATCTCGCTATCCCTCGGAGTATTACGTAATTCTAGCAAAGAAATGTAAATGTCACTTCCGTCCTCGGAACATTTCTTTATCACGTTTTTCACGGTTTGGACTGCCTTTTCCGCAAGTCCATTCGACTGTGGATACAGAGGTGATGACGTAAGATGTTGTATACCGTATTGAGTAGTGAAGGCTCTGAATTCCTCACTCGCATACTGTGGACCGTTGTCACTAACAAGGGTATCCATGATTCCATACCTTGCAATGTTTTCTTTCATACGCTTGATAACATTGGCACTTGTCATGTTGCGTTGTAACGGTTGCAACTTCAATAAAATTTGAAAAATAGTCTACCAGAATCAGGTAGTACAAACCATTCAGCTCAAATATATCACTACCGACTTTGCTCCATGGTAATGTAGGAATAGGGTGAATAATCATTGGTTCCTTTTGTTGGTTACTTCGGTACTTGAGACAAGCACTACATTTACTAACAATGTCCTCAATTTGCTGGTTCATTCCTGGCCAGTATACAAGCTCTCTTGCACGTTGCTTGCATCTTAGCATTCCTAAGTGTGAACTATGAATCACTTTGAGAGTTGCCCCCCTTAGACTACTTGGAATCACAATGCGTTCTCCTCGATAAACAATACCGTTGTATGTAGATAAACTCATCTCTACAGTCCCAAAATGGCATAACGTCAACTGGTACTTCACTTTTACGATCTGGCCAGCCTTGACAGATAACTTGCTTTAAGATCTGTAATTGCTCATCGTGTCTAGTAGCTAGTGCAATGTCATTGTGACTAACATTTGCTAGAGTTTCAACCTTGAAAACCATCATTTCATCATCAATACACTGCTCATGAGTTTCATCTTGTAGAGGTAATCTGCTCAGAACAATCGGCTAGTCCTATTTCTGCTCCTTTCTTGTAGACTAGATTGAATTCGTATGGCTGTAGTTTCAAAATCATTTTCTGTATTCGCATAGGGGCTGAATGAATAGGCTTTTTCAATATAGTTTCAAGCGGTTTATGGTCCGACTCAATGGTGACATCATGTTTGCCATACAATAACTTGTGAAATTTCTGACAGCCAAATACAACCGCTAACATCTCCTTCTCAATTTGCGCATATCTCTGTTCTGCAGGGGTAAGTGCGCGAGATGCATAAGCGACTACACCGTGTTGTTGAATGATTGCAGCCCCGAGACCTTTAGTAGAGGCGTCAACACTGAGTTTCACATGACCTTTCGGATCAAAGTATCTTAGAACTTCTGTTGATGTTAAAGCTGATTTCACATTCTCAAATGTCTGTTTCTCTTCTGTAGACCAATTCCATTCAGTTTGTGTTTTCAATGTTCTGAGTGGCGCATTCAATTCACTCAAGTTTGGTATGAACTTCGATACATAGGCTAACATGCCCAGAATAGTATCAAGCTCTGCATGATTCTCAGGATCTCTCATTTCAGTAATGGCTCTTACTCTGTCTGATGTAGGTTTAAGACCATGACCAGTGAGTTGATGTCCTACGTAGTTAACCTCATTTTTTCCTATGACACATTTAGCTTTGTTTAGCTTCAGGTTGATGAGTCTAGCTTTCTGCAGAACAGCTTTGAGTCGATCATTGTGTACTTGTGGGAGTACTTCCATGGACCAAAATATCGTCAATCACAACTTCAACACCACTGAGATTGCCAAACTGATTTATCATCTCTCTCTGAAACACTTCAGCCGCACATTTGAGACCCATTGGCATACGCAAGTATCGGTAACGCCCAAAAGGTGTATTGAACGTAGTCAGTAACGAGCTTTTCTCTGTAAGCTTAATTTGGTAGTATCCCATGTTTGCATCAAGAGTTGAAAACACTTTACTTCCATGTAATCTCGTAGCTACATCTTCAATTGTGTTCATTGGAAAATGCTCACGGAGAATGGCTTTATTTAAGTCGGTTGGGTCGATGCAAATTCGTACTCGGCCATTTTTCTTGCGAACGCAAACCATACTGCTGACCCACTTGGTCGGTTCAAGTACTGGTGCAATAATACCACACTTCTCCAAATGATCTAACTCATGTTTGACTTGTTCTCTCATTGCTACCGGAAGTGCTCGTGGCGCATGTACAACCGGATTTACGGATTCATCAATCTTGATATCGTATTCGCCTGGCAATAAACCAATCAAATCGCCAACAACATCACTGTACTGTTTCAGTATTTCCTCTGTGGTTTCGTGTGTTTCCGCACTATTTATACGAGCTATTAACCCAAGACGAGAGCTATCTGATCTGCCCAGTAAGTGTATTCGCTGCGGAGAGTCAATTACTTGAAATGTTAAGTTCTCGACAGTATCTAGGTATCCACATGGTAATGACAACTTTCCTACTGACTTGATCTTGGTACCACTAATGCCATAAATAATTGTGTCACTGTGTTGTATACTCCTGTTCGCATAAGTTGCAAATTTGTCAGCTGTAACCTTCGTGATCACATTGCAGAGTGCTCCACTGTCAATTTCAAGAGAAAGTTTCTTACCGTTGACATCGAACGTAACTGACCACTCATTTTCATCGTATCTCTGTGTTTTCGCTGTAAATACTTCCTTAATCGAGCATTGATCAAATAAGTCTTCAAACGGTTCCTCGTGTGATTCTAAACTTGTGTCATCCACGTAATGAACATTATGCCTGCGGTTTCGAGCAGCTCCTCGACCATATCCAAATTGTCTACCACGGAAATTAGACGTAAATCTAGGCCTACCTTGTTGTGACCTGTGTGTACTCTGTGAACCTCTGGATTTGCATACAACTGATCCCTTGAAATGACCTCTCTGACCACAAGAATCACAATTCTTATTAAACGCAGGGCAATTCCTGTACGCATGGTGTTTGAGACATTTGTTGCAATACGGATGGTTTCCCTGATAACCAGATTTCGCATTGTTACTATGAGTAGACCTATTTCTAACAGTAGCAGGTCTGCTTCGAGTATAATTGACAGATGGGTTTTCCTGTCCTTGACTTAGCGACTCAATATGTGCATTCGTCAGCTCTACCTGGCGACAAACTTGTATTACCTTTTCTAGGGTGAGATTTTCGGGTGATAGTTCCATCAATTTCTCTGTGCACTTTCGGTCATTCACACCATTAATGATCATATCACAGACTAAGCCTTCCCTCTGGTCTCCATAGTCGCAAAATTCAGCTTTCCGTTTCAACTCAGAAATGTAATCCATTACACTATTATTGCCTCGTTTAGTGTTAAGGAACTCTTGCCTCTTGATATTCCTATAACTATGCACACCGAAATGACGATCAAACTTACTGAACACCGTATCTAAATTGTGTTTACTCTCTGCATTACGTGCTTCAATGCCAAGTTCAACATTTTCCTCTACCGCTGGAGCATATGTGAAAGAATCGTAGATTTTAACTGCCTCGGCGCCCATATTAGCTAATAATACACCTACTTTTCTGCGTCCTGGCTTGTCGTCTAACCCAAGAGCATCTAAATGAAATAAAAAGTTTCGTTTGTAGATCTCCCACTCTTTCGCACATGTTTGCGGGTTAGTCGGGTTGAATTCAGGCAAAGTTCTCAGTTTCGTCTCCATCTTGATTAAATGACCCTACGATTAAATGTAGAAATATGTCTGCATACCATGTGTTGCAGTTATTTCAAGTTTACGGGCACGATGTCGCTGATTTCCCTGGATTTGCACTTCTGACACCATGTGATAGACTTGATACTAAGACGCCATGCTGGTAACAACTTTTATTATTCTCTTTTCCTAAAGAATTACATCATAAAATAAAATAGCAATACCGAGCCCGTTGTGGCTGTAAAGACAGTATTTGGTGTATAAGTATTGATGTATATATTACAATAGGTAAATTCATTCATCGTATCTAGGCAATACGGTATACATCGTGTTTTCCAGTTCATGATTTTTAACTTTTCAACCTGAAATAACTTTACATATTGACCTACTACGGTAGCTGATTCAGGACATCGTGATATCGCTTCGATAATAATACGCGATGTTACGATATTTCGATACTGGACCATGGTACTACGATACAACACCACGATGCAAAGATACGATGCCGCGGTCTTACTGTATGGTATTACGGTACGATTTCACGATGTAATATTACGAATTAATATTACGATACGATACAACGATACGATATAACGATACGATATAACAACATCAATATATGACGGTATCACGATATTACGATATTACGATATCATTATCACCATGTCTACCCATTCCTCGGTTCAGGTTCAATCGCCATTTGCAAGGTTAGGGTTAGATGATAAAATCCGGGGTAGGAAATGTACATAACTTGTAATAGAACAAAAAGCGCTACCGGGAGCAGAACGAATATTTCGGAATAAAAAACTTGAATGCTATAGAAATATTTGTCAGAATCTAAATGAATTTGTGTGAAATATTTACCTAAATTATTGTAATGAATTAAATCATTCCTTGAAATCTCTTAGATACCGATAACTAAAATAACATAATTTTAAAAAATGTTATATTGATCTTGATTTTTGAAAACCTAATCTATGTTATACATGTGATCGTAACAAAATCAGTGACAGAAAATAGAAATTAATATATGTATATATAACCAATGGATAACTAATTCTTGCGAGGAATGTTAGCAAATTTCTTAAAATATTTTTTTTATATATCTTATGTTTCTATGTCACAAGAAGTGCCACATATTTTAACCAATTTTGTAGACTATGTAGAAACAAGATAACTTAATAGCTCAATTATTAGGTGCTGAACCGACTTAGAGAAAAATAATACCATCCCGGGGGTTAGTCCGATTTACAGAAAAAAAGGACACTACTGAAGTAAGCCATTATATAAAATATTTAGCTCTGACCAATTTATAGAAAAAAGACACTGTCCTTGTTTAGGTCACTATATAGCTTAATGATTGCACTCTGAGTTGACTTGTAGTAAAAATAAACACCACCATTAAGTAGGTTAATTTATAGCTTAGTTCTTACAGACTGAGACGACATATAGATATAGGACACCACCCTGAGGTAGGTTACTGTATAGCTTAAGTATTACGGACTGAGCCAAATTATAGAAATATGACACCACCCTGGGGTAGGTAACTAACATAGCTTAATTTCGGAACATAGTCCTGAAATTTCATAATGATTTCGCTCTGAGTTAACTAATAAAGCTTGATTTCTGAACATAGGCCTGATATTTCATAGGCAAGCAAATTAGTTACCGAAATTACAATACAAATTGCTCATTTACACGATGGACGTCATAGTGAACGAAAATCAAGTAGGCTTCCGACAATACATATATAGCATACACACCGTCGAAGCAAAGGATTAGATGTATATACTATTAATAAGTCAAATTTTATGAAAGAATTTTCACTCTCCTCATGGAAGCAAAACCTATATCTGCTGAAGTTTGTATTAAATGATGTTTCCGAGTTATAATGAACCAAGTTTAAAATTAATCTTCAGGACCATTGTTTATCCAAGGTGGAAACATTCTTGGAATTAATATTTCGAAGGAAGAGACGATTATCGAATATCAAAATTAGACTCTGTTACTCGCAGAAATCAAAATAAGCACGTGTACTATTTGAAAATATTAAAATCAAAATTCAATTAGGGCTTAATACATTAACGGCAAATACGTAATTTCAGTTTGATTAATATCACCCTCAATAGTAATCATCTTAAGAAATAGATTATTTGATACCATATTATACAGATCACCCGCCCTATACAGATATACCACATTGTACAGATCTACCGTTTTATACAGTTCTACCGCTTTATACCGATCTACCGCTTTTGCAGATCTACCGGCTTATACAGATCTACGCTTTATACAGATCTACAGCTTTATACAGATCTACCGCGTGATACAAATTACCCGCGTTATACAGATCTACAGCTTTATACAGATCTACCACGTTAAACAAATCACCCGCGTTATACAGACCTACCGCTTTATACAGATCTACCGCGTTAAACAAATCACCCGCGTTATACAGACCTATGTAACCTTCTCAACTTGAACAGATACCAATAACAGTCGTTGATCGTAAAGTCTTTATTTAGAGGTGCAGCATTGGTAACAATGTAATAGAGAGTAGTGGCGTTCTCTCTTCGCTCTTAAATCGGTCTCTCTCACTTTTGAAACCTTGATGCTTTTATAGGCAAAACACCAAAGTTCCAGAAGCTTCTCCCTACATCTGTGGAACATACAATTATAGGAATACTGGCACTTATTTTATCAAAATCTGTCAAAACCTAATCTTTAATAACCTTTTTTCTCCACCAAAATTAGTATAATTTATTTAACATTGCAATCCATTGTTTTCCAAGGATGATGATGACAGAAGTTGACATTTATAACTTGGAATTTGGAATTTTGGAATTTCTATTATTCACTTTCATAATTATACGTAGATGACTGTCAACTTATTTATGTAGCCGAATTACAAAATCGCGTAATTTAGCTGCCCGTATTTCCAAATTATATGTATGTACACGCCATTTATTAATCCAAGGGCACACCAATATCATCATTTATATAATTTCGTATAAAGTATTATCTCCCGTACCTCACATTGTTACACCTACCGCGTTACACAGATCTACCGCTTTATACAGATCTACCGGTTATACCGATCTACCGTCTTATACAGATCTACCGCTTTATACAGATCTACCGGTTTATACAGATCTACCACTTTATACAGATCTACCGGTTTATACCGATCTCCCGCCTTATACAGATCTACCACCTGATACAGATCCACCGCTTTATACATATCTACTGCCCAATACAGATCTACCGCATTATACACATCTACCGCATTATACACATCTACCGCCTGATACAGATCTATCACATTTACTTTGTTTATTGTTAATAATAAACACGTATACAGGTAGTTGTATACCCTAAGCTTTGTCAACACAGGTTCGTTATTAGACTAAAGGTATTGCAATCTTACTTAAAATGATACATTTAGGTTGATTTTCATTTATTTTCCACTTCACAATATTCAATTTGATTCTATTTTTTTTAATATGCTCTAGTGTTCTTTGTGTTTAGCGGATGTTACAGCAATTGTTAATCCTACAAATATATTTCTGGGGGAATTTATTTAAATGTCTTTATGGATGATAATGCTAATATCAGTACTAGTTTGTTCAAGGTAGCTACTTTTTATAAATGTTTATTGTTGGTGTGCCATGTATTCTTGATTTGTGCATATATAATAATTTGGTCACTCAGATAAAAAGTACATAGACGAAATTCCCATATATCAATAATGTGATTGAATCCTAAATACCATGTTTTATGTCACGCAGTTTCGTTTCAATATTGTAATTTTCTAACTGTTCAGCTATATTATAAATTACCTTATTGATATATCATATTTCTGCAAACATAGTTTTTATTCCAGATTTTTTAAACAAGATAGTTTTTCACAAAAAGAAATGTACTAAAAGCCTTACATTCACCCTATGAAGTATCAGTATGGTAAAATGCATTGTCAGAATTTAGAATTAACGTCAAGTTTATTAATATTTATCTGTCGCCGACCTTCAAAGTATTTGCTAATTACATTCCATTACATGCTTAAACAACCTAACCAAGATATGGAGTCGAGCAGATCCTGTGGATCCCGAGGAACTCAAAAGAGTTGTCGGAACAGAACTACTTCAGACATATCAAAAGGTTCAGATACAAATATATAAAAATATCATATACCAAGTATACATCATCAGGATGTCCCGGATATATATATATATATATATATATATATATATATATATATATATATATATATATATATATATATATATATATATATATATATATATATATATATAATATGGTTAAAAATTGACAAACACAGACCTCTGGAAATCAAGAATAAAGAGAAGGGATCAGGTGTCATGGGGTAGTAAGCATCCCATGTTGACCGGTCAAACTCATCGTGAGTAACAAGTCAAATCCTCCACTCAAAAGGTACACGCGTCTCACCAACCGCGATCGAACAGGACAAGTCGTGCACGTGGGTTTTCTCCAGCAACTACAAACAAGAAACAGTTGCTGGATCCTGCAATGGACCTCTGTTTCTATGGCTTTTTGTAACGTTTAGGTGTACAATATAAATATAGTAACTTGAAATTTGTATAGGTTGTAGTTACATCAAAGGAGCATAATACGGACACGTGATTTTAAAGGATCTCGTCCTTTTAATGTTAGCTACGTGTGTATGTCGAATCCCCAGAATTCGTATTAAACCCTACTTCTTCTAATAAACAATTATAGTAATGTGCTTTGAAAATAAAATCTATATTATGTTATCGGTTCTGGGATCACTAAAAGGGAGGAACACTGGTGAACATTGGACAAACATGGACGTCTCGTTTATTATAGATTCTATAGACACTTATATAAGTCGTTATCTACCTAGGCATTACTAATATACGTTTGTAACAGAAAAAATATATATTACAATTATACTTACCACGCTGGAAATACTTTGACGTTTATGCATTTTCCGCTTAAATATAATCAGTTGGATGTCTATTTCAATGGTGAAAAAATGTGTTTAAGTTTTCTTCTGCTATGATACGTTTACCTACTTTCTATATATAAAATATCACCGTGCAAATGTATCACATATTTCTGTGCAAAGAAATGCATTGACTAAATTCTTTGTCTACCTACCATGTTCCAGGTAATGTTTTACTAACATTTAACAGAGTGTGTGCATATATTGTATTAGTGTTTCAATTTTTTTTATTTACCGAATGTACTAAATCTCAGTTATAATTCTTAGCAGTATCAATTTGTTAACAAAATGTTGTCAGAACCAGCACCCACATTACCTACTTTCTGTTGTATCTTTAGTCGTTTCTGGCCTTTACATAGTTGATTTATTACTTTCCAATACGTAAAACAAGGTATTGGATTAAGTCAAATGTATCTTTTCACAAAACCAATAAAAAGCCATTAAATTTATACCGATTAATAAATGAAAAAATGCCATGTAACAATGATAGTAACAATTAGTTAACATATAATGATTTTGTAACTTTGTGTACAATAGGAACGCATTTAGAAAAAAAAGTTAAATGCATTTGCGATTGAAGATCATTAAAAGCAAATGAACTTTGAATTATAATGACAATATTATTAACTAACTGATAGTATTACTTAAGTACATAGTCCGTGTTTTTTGCGTATACATTTTCATATACACATTATTTTACTTTCGGTTTACATCTACATTACATAATTTGTCTACAACTACATGTTACTCAATGTGTTATTGTCGTTTGTTGTTTTTTTTTTAAACGCAGACGTGATCGACGGGTAAAGAAATGCCTTTGCTTGAAAGTTCTGTATTTATCTTGCCATTTATAACGGTAAACAAATCGTGTGAAAAAAATAGACTGTCAACTCATGTAATAATTACCGTATACGCTTGCTGACCCTGGTATGTTTCGTCTATGATTTGGATATATGCCAAACTTATAATTGTTCAGTTGGTGGACATATTTTATTTTGAATGATAAACGATCTCATGTTGAAAGAAAAAAAAATCAAATGTCCTTGAAGAACAGTAAAAACAGTCCATGCAGTTAAAATCCATACATACTGATAAACCCTCGCATTTACTTCACTGGTGGCTTCACTATTGCTTCTGCAGTTCAACACTGGTTTATTTAAGGATTGTTTTTCATTTTTTTTTTACTTCATTCGAATATAATGGCAGTGCATTATGGAAAAAAATTCTGTGCAGCACGGAGTGCTGCACATTGATTTTTTTTCCATAATGCACTGTCATTATATTCGATGGAAGTCAAAAAATGAAAAACAATCCTTATATTTATATATATTACCATTTTCTTTGAAACTGATGTCTACTGGATACTAAATTCATTCCGGGATACTGAATTTGCAGGGGGGTGTTTACATATGACGTATCGCTCAACAGCTGTTTTGACATGAGAAGTAGTTCCCCTTTTCTGTCCGGAAAACTAAATGGAATTAAGGTTTATTTGCTTCTTTTTATACCATTTTGAAAGAAAATATTGATATGGAAAATTTTGAGTAAGTGTCAGATTGGTTTTCAATGTTTTTAGAATATTTGTCTGCTTGGTAACCGGAAGGTTAAATGTGTCGGAAGAGAATAGAAATTGCAAATGGCTGCGCCCATGAGTATGCTGAATAATGTATTTACAAAGAGTTTGCGATTGAATTCTGATATTATAAATGGGATATACTATAGAAAGATTTAGTGTGACTTACAAGAAGTGAGACAGCTAATATTAATTGATGACAACTGAAAGTAACCCTTTTATTTGACATTTTTACCAAGCAGCTGGGAACCACAGTGACTGATTTGTACGTAACCTACGTATGCAGGCCCATTTCACACGACCTAATTTCACACGATGCGGGTGACGAATTGTTTCTTATATGAATATCCATTGATGGCAAGAAATGCTTGACAAAGTTTCATTAGGCCTTAATTTCTTTTTTCTTTTGTAACTGAAGCCAGACGATGGTCTGTGGTTCTGGTCATAACATGACCTAAATATATCGCGATATGGGCCTGTAGGCTGAACAATGTGCTACAGATGTAGTCTCGTGTTTCCGATTTCTTTCAGTGATTTTTATTTCCTTTGTGATAGGCTTTATGTATGGCTTTTAAGATTAAATATATAAGAAATAAACATCTGATATTCTATTCTTTATTGATTCGTTCATGTATTCTTACGCTGAAAAGTAAAGTGGTTAATACTCGGGGCACGCGACTGCGTTTTCCAGAGTATGAAACATTCCACTCTATATACTTGCAATGAAGAGAATTGCAGTCGGTATGTAAATATAGTTATTGATGTTTTAATTCCATGTCTCGTGACTTTTTCTTGATAAAGGAACACTGCGTGTTGCCTCCGTATCTATATGTAATGGTGTCCGACATGACCTACTTGAAATTTTGAAAGAGTTGTCCATCTTTACAAATAATTTGGAACATTTGATATTGATGTATATTTATATAGTATATTTTTGCTAAATAGAAATACAGTGAAACCTGCATAAGCGACCACCTGTGTATAGAGACCACCTGGTCACAAAAACTTTTTTTTTCTGTCCACAATAGTACCATTTGTATACAAACCAACCTCTATATGAATACCACCTACTTATAAAGACAGGTTTTCTTCTGTCCCAAAGGAGGTCACTATATACAAATTTTACTGTATTGATTTTCCCTGTTTGTATTAAGTGTAAAAATAAAATAATAGTTGGAACTCATTGTCATAACGTGATAAATTATAAGAAAGTGAAAATGTTCATATCGTATTGTATTTATAAGTTGTTGAGTCAACTTTTAGATAGAAACATGCCAAACTTTTCTATTTCAAAATAAATACATTTGCTTTCTTCAGTGTTGTGTATTGGGCGTTTTAGACATTTTGGTTGGCTCTCCTGGATTATTCTGATTTAGTATGTTTAAATTATTTGGTTACCTGGTTACACTATAAAAAATCCGCATTCCATTATAAAGGCGTTAACACATTTATAGTTAACTATACGTTAATACGTTTGTTTGTTTGTTTCTGTCCAAAGGTTTTGACTGGAAACAAATGCAATGTGAATGAGGATATTAAAACTTGTTTGTTTGTTTGTTTATTGTTGTTTAACGTCCCACTCAAGAATATTTCACTTATATGGACGCCTCACCAAATGCCGGTGATGGGTTTCAAATTTTGGCCTATGCTCGGCACTTACGGTCATTGAGCATTAAGGGTTCTTTAACGTGCCGACACCTACTGTGTGACACGGACCTCCAGTTTTTACTGTCTCATCCGAGAGGATATTAAAACAAATTTTATTTTATTTTATTTCTCTTCTTTCTATCAGTTCATTGAAGCTAAAGTATGCACTGTTCTGACCTTTACCGATTGTATATAAATGATATCACATTAAGGGCAATAACTCTTAAAACAGTGAATGGCATATATCATTTGTTGTTCTCAAAGGTAATCAAGCTGAAATGCAGTAGCTTATGTCATTGTTGCTGTTGTTGCTGTTGTTGTTGTTGTTGTTGTTAAGAGCATTTCACTTACATGGAGACGAAACTAGCTACAGATGCCAGGTATCTCTGACATCATTTTAAAAGCAGAGATTATTTTATTTTTTATCAATCGTAAATATATTTTGTATAACAAATGTACTGTAGTGTTGGAGAGCGTGTCGGCTTAGATAGATGAGTTAATTAGAGGTAGCTACTAGTGTACTGGGTTTGATTCCAATTCTGGTCACATCTTTTTTTTCACCTGCTGCAGTACTTAACAGTGTTTTGTGGCGGCTACAGCTGCTGCTGCTGCTGCTGGGACGTTTGACATCTAGCACGTATACAGTGAACCAGTATGGTGATTTTGCGTACATATAGGACAGAGAAAAACATTGTGGAAAATACATATTGTTTGTAGTAATAATGTGCGTCAAACACTATATTCCAAATGCTTTGTCCAGATATGTCAAAGTTGTCAAATACAGTCGGATTTAGCTCTGTTCCGAAGTGTTTAGTTACTAAGTTGATCTTGATCTTGATCGGACTTTCCTGAAATACCAAAGTCTTAGATACAAACGTATTATGTTGAGGGTCTCCAAGATCTACTATATGACACGTATTATGTTCTACAAGAGCTATACACTGACCATGACATGATACATATGCTTGGTCACTTATTTTCCATGTCCCGAAATAATACGGACAATATCAGGTATATTGAAAATCTAAAAGTAACATGGGTAAGAAAGTTAAATACCGGGATGAAATGATGAAAGTCATAATGAATGACGATTGGTTACCATTACTACAATTCATAGCCTTGAATGTCAAACACGTTGACAAACAAATAGAGAAAAGTGATTTTATATATATATATATATATATATATATATATATATATATATATATATATATATATATGTGTGTGTATATATTTAACCATTGTATTTCTAAATAAACTGCAAAATTTCGGAAACCAATGGAAACTGATTTATTAGAAATTAATTGAAGGTAAAACGCGTTTTACCCACTGTTCGACTGCCCAAACTTAATCCTTATTTGTTATAGTCCATTAACATAAAGTAGTTTTACGGTATTCTCAAAGAAGATTCAACCCTCACCCTCCATAGAGTACAACTACAATTTTATTTCCATATCTATATTTCTGGACCGACAGAAGTGTTAACGTTATCATTACAACTCCAAAATGTACCCCAAATATGTAATGCCAATGGAATTAATCGTGATATACATTCAATTTTGTTGGTTGCAGTTCAGTACTAGTAGATCCAATAACCTCAAGGGCAGGGCGTCTGCAGCTTAAGGAAAATATGTTTGCTGTTGATTGAACACTTCACAGCATCTACAACATATACAAATACAACAGAAGTGATTCCCGAAAGATTGTAACCTTCCTAAAATGTCGGGTACTTCGTTATTGACTCATTTTCTAGTAGTACCGATTTCATTTTCCTTTGTAAAAACTTATATAAAGACACATGTTTGTGCTTATACCTTTAGATCATTAAAGATATGTTACATAAGCTAAATATCTCGAAAAAATGATTTTAATGAAATAATGCATTAACTGTTCGATAGTAGAGGTTAATCGGCCTTTACCCATTGTTACGAGAATTCCCACCCCTTACTTTACTGAATTTGACTATGGAATCGCGGCGGATGTGACTTGTCACCACGGGATGCTCATTTATCCATGGCATCTCAACCAACTGTTGCATTCTCACAGGTCTGTTTTGGTCCAATGGTCACCAGAATCGTTTATTAACTCCTGAATCCTCTTGATAAGTAAGAGTATTTATTCCTTTAATGATACTAAGTCACGCAATGGTTACACTTCACCATCCCTATAAACGTATACCAGTAACGTTCGACTTCTAAGGTGATAGTGCTACCAGAGTTATTTCAAAGCAAAGTGAAAGGCATATTGTGTGACTCTCTTCATCTTCAGTTAATTTGACATTTAATGTTCTGTTTCTGTTCTATTTTATCCTATTAATTTAGTAGACGACAAAACATCCAGTATTACTTCCGGTTCATTACTTAACCGATGTCATAGCATTTACGATAATTAGATAACACAATTTTATAATTTTAAATTAATTAAGGACATCATTTTAGTTTGGTCGGACCGTGTACTTAACATTAACTTTGGCTTTTGACCCGTGATTGCAGCATATGAAACATATCAGATACCAAAGTATAAACATCAAGGGTGTCCAGGGCATAGATATAAAACATTTCAGATACCAACGTATACATATCTAGGATGTCCAGGGCATAGATATAAAACATTTCAGATACCAAAGTATAATTATCTATGGTGTCCAGGACATAGATATAAAAAATCTCAGATACCAAAGTATAAATATCTAGGGTGTCCAGGACATAGATATAAAACATTTTGGATATCAAAGTATAAATCGATAGAATGTC